>PVKU01009818.1:0-58126 GCA_004027475.1 Anoura caudifer | reverse complement strand
GCATGAGGCGATATCTTATTGTGGTTTTGATTTGCATCTCTCTAATGATTAATGACATTCAGCATCTTTTTTAATATATTTTATTGATTATGCTATTACAGTTGTCCCATTTCCCCCCTTCACTCCCCTCCAGCCTGCACCCCCCTCCCACCCACATTCGCTCCCTTTAGTTCATGTCCATGTGTCATAAGTTCTTTAGCTTCTACATTTCCCACACTACTCTTGCCCTCCCCCTATCTATTTTCTACCTACTGTCTATGCTACTTATTCTCTGTACCTTTCCCCCCTCCCTCCTCCTCCCACTCCCCTATTGCTAACCCTCCATGTGCTCTCCATTTCTGTGTTCCTGCTCCTGGTCTAGTTCTTTGCTTACTTTGCTTTTGTTTTAGGTATGGTTGTTAATATCTATGAGTTTGCTGTCTTTTAACCGTCCTATTTTTATCTTCTTTTTCTTAGGTAAGTCCCTTTAACATTTCATATAATAAGGGCTTGGTGATGATGCACTCTTTTAGTTTGACCTTATCTGAGAAGCACTTTATCTGCCCTTCCATTGTAAATGAAAGCTTCACTGGATAGAGCAATCTTGGATGTAGGTCCTTGTCTTTCATGACTTGGAATACTTCTTTCCAGCCCCTTTTTGCCTGCAAGGTCTCTTTTGAGAAGTCAGCTGACAGTCTGATGGGAACTCCTTTGTAAGTGACTGTCCCCTTATCCCTTGCTGCTTCTAGAATTCTCTCCTTCATTTTAATCCTGGCTAATGTAATTATGATGTGCCTTGTTATATTCCTCCTTGGGTCCAACTTCTTTGGGACTCTCTGAGCTTCTTGGACTTCCTGGAAGTCTTTTTCCTTTGCCAGATTGGGGAAGTTCTCCTGTATTATTTGTTCAAATAAGTTTTCCACTTGTTAATCTTCCTCTTCCCCTTCTTGTACCCCTATAATTCAGATGTTGGAATGTTTCAAGATGTCCTGGAGGTTCCTAAGCCTCTCCTCATTTTCTTGAATTCTTGTTTCTTCATTCTTTTCTGTTTGGTTGTTTCTTTCTTCCTTCTGGTCCACTCCATTGATTTGAGTCCTGGTTTCCTTCCTATCATTATTGGTTCTCTGTGCATTGTCCTTCATTTCACTAAGTGTAGCCTTCATTTTTTCATCTAATTTGCAGCCAAAATCAACCAATTCTGTGAGCATCCTGATCACCAGTGCTTTGAACTGTGCATCTGATAGGTTGGCTATCTCTTGGTCGCTTAGATGTGTTGGCTCTGGGGCTTTTATCTGTTCTTCTGTTTGAACCTTTTTTTTTTTTTTGGTCTGGTTGCAGCTGTTATGTAGTGAGGGGTGGAGCCTTAGGTGTTTACCAGGGTGGGGCAACCCGCGTTGCTGGGTTGTGATGCTGTATGTGAGGGTGGGGTCAGAGAAGGAACACTGGTGCTTGGTCCACTCTCTCTCGAATTTCAGTCCCTTCCTCTGCTTCCCACAAGCAATTTGGGCCCTTCTGGTGCCAGTTCCCTGGTGGGTGGGCTTGTGTACGTTCTAGGGCCCTGTGGGTCTCTCCAACGAACTCTGCTGTGAGGCTGGGAGTCTCTCCTGGCACCTCAACCCCCACAAGTGCTTTCAATCAGTGCTTTTAGGCTTTATTTCCCTGCGCTGGGGCCCTCGGCTACACAGTCTGTCTCACTCCTCATATTCACCTGGTTTATTGGTCTACATGAATGGTTGTCAGACTTCCTTACAGTTCAATTTTCTGTCAGATCTGGTTGTTTTTTTGTTGTTGTCCTTAATTTTGGTTGTGCAAGGAGGCACAGTGTGTCTACCTATGCCTCCATCTTGGCCGGAAGTCCCTCGTTGAGCATCTTTTCATATTGACCATGGGTATATTGTCTTTGGAGAAGTGTCTATTTATATCCTTTGCCCATTTTTTTATCACTTAGCATTTTATTTTTAGAATTTTTCCATGCTGTCATATAGTGATAATAATTGTCATCTTAGGAAACATAATGCTCCAGCAAGTATTTGTGTGTATCATAATTTAGCTAACCATTTCCATACTATTGAACATCTAAGCCATTTCTCTATTTTTAGTTCTAGAGAATGGCAATGAAGAACTTGATGTGTATGAATTTTGCTTTTCTTTTTAATCAATTTTATTGGGATAATTTTCTGGAAATCTTGTTTTTATTTCTGGAAATCTGGGTCAAAGGATTTGAACATTTTTTATGACTCTTATTAATGATTACTAAACTGCTTTCCAAAAGGTCAAAAAAATTCACAAAATCATGTCCCAACTCCATGGTATTATTGCTGAGATTTTCAGTGAAGGATGGGCAGTACAAGAGGTCTTTTGGGTGTTCCATGGCAGGTAAAAGAAATGCATCCAAATGGACTAGTCTTCTTTCTTTTTTACTTTTCATTGTTGACACTATAGCAGATGTCCCCCATTTTTCCTCCCTTAGCCACCTCCACCCAACCCCAGCCCTCCTTTCCTCTGGCCTTCACCATATTGTCTCTGTCCCTGGGCTATACATGTATGTTCTTTAGCTAACTCCTTCATCTTCTTTTATCCAGTCCCCCTTATTTCCTGGCATTTGTCAGTCTGTTCCATATATCCACAATGCCTCAGTTCTCTTTTGTTTATCAGTTGATTTTGCTCATTATATTCCACATATTAGTAAGATCATATGATATTTATCTTTCTCTGACTGGCTTATTTTGCTTAGCATAATAATATCCAGGACATTCATGCTGTCACAAAGGGTAAGAGTTCCTTCCTTTTACAGCTGCGTAGTATTCCACTGTGTAAATGTATCACAGCTTTTTTATCCACTCAGCTATTGATGGGAACTTGGGCTGTTTCCAGATTTTAGCCATTGTACATAATGAACAGGGGTGCATATATTCTTTCTGATTGGTGTTTTGGGATTCTTAGGATATATACTCAGCAGTGAGATCACTGGGTCAAAAGGCAGTTCCATTTTTAATTTTTTGAGGAAACTCCACATTGTTTTCCACAATGGCCGTACCAGTCTGTATTCCCACTAACAGTGCACTAGGGTCTCCTTTTCTCCATATCCTCGCCAACATTCGTTGTTTGTTGATTTATTGATGGTAGTTATTCAGGCAGATGTCAGGTGATACTTCATTGTCCTTTTAATTTGCATCTCTCTAATGATTAGTGATGTTGAGCATTTTTTCATTTGTGTATTGGCCAAAGATACTCCTTTTTGGAGAAGTATCTGTTCAGGTCCTTTGCCAATTTTTTAATTGGATTGTTTATTTTGATGTTCAAGTGTTTATATATTTTGGAAATTAACTACTCATCAGATGTATCAGTGGTGAATACTCTTATGTTCTCCCATTCAGTGGTTAGCCTTTTCATTTTGTTGGTGTTTTTTTTGCTGTGCAAAAAGCTTTTTAGTTTGATATCATCCCATTTGTTTGTTTTTTTTCTTTGTCTCCCTTGCCCAAGGAGTTATATCAACAAAAATATTGCTACAAAAAATGTCTCGGATTTTACTGGCTATGTTTTCTTGTAGGATTTTTATGGTTTTGTGACTTACATTTAAGGCTATGATCCATTTTGAGTTATATTGTGTAGGTGTAAGTTGGTGGTCTAGTTTTTGGGGTTTTTTTTTTTTTTTTTTTTTTTTTTTTTTTTTTTTTTTTTTTTTTTTTTTTTTTTTTTTTTTTTTTTTTTTTTTTTTTTTTTTTTTTTTTTTTTTTGCATGTATCTGTTCAATTTTCCCAACACCATTCATGGAGTAGAGTGCCTTTACCCCATTGTATGATCTTGCTTCCTTTGTCAAATATTAGTTGACCATATAGGCATGGGTTTATTTCTGAACTCTTTATTTTGTTTCATTGATCTATATGCTTGTTCTTATGCCCATACCATGATTTTTTTATGGGGAACTCTTAGTGTTTGCTCATTGAGTATGATGTTGGTGGTGGGTTTGTTGTATGTGGCCTTTATTATGTTGAAGTATGATCCATTTATTCCCACTTTGCTGAGAGTTTTAGTCATAAATGGGTACTGGATTTTCATCAAATTCCTTTTCTGCATCTGTTGATATGATCATGTGATTTTTATTCATTTTGTTTATGTGATACATCATCTGTGTATGGTTGAGGGGGTATACTTGAATTTGCCTTGACCAGTGTGGTTCATTTGGTTGGAGCATTATCCCGTAGACTGAAGGGTCACAGTTTCAATCCCTGGTCAGGGCACATGCCGGGGTTGCAAGTTTTATCTCACATCCATGTTTCTCTCCCTCCAGGGGGGGGTCACTGTATAAATTTTATAATTGTTTAATCACTTTGCTGTACACATGAAACTACTATAAAATAATATTTAATGTCAACTGTAATTGAAAAATAAAATAAAAGTAAATAGGCTCATAAAATGGGTTGGGGAATATACTCTCCTCTTCAATTTTATTCCCAAATGATCCACTGGATATATACAATGTGTTTTGTTTTTCAAATCTCAGTTATTGGAATTGTTTTCAGCTTCAGACTTATGAATAATGTTGCTTTTATACATTCCAGTACAAACTGGATATGTTTTGCTTTCTGTTTGTTAAATTCCTTTGAGTGGCATGGCTAGTTCATAAGATAAGTGTATGTGTAACATTTTGCAAAGTTTCCAAGAACCTGTACTAGTTTATATTTTCACTGTCATTGTATCAGAGTTCCAGTTTCTCCCCATTCTTATCAACATTTGCAGTTGTTAGTTTTGTTGGTATGGTAATTCCAGTTGGTATGTAGTAGAAATTCTTTATCATCTTAATTTCCTAATAACAAATAATGTCAATCATCTTTTCATGTGCTTATAGACATTCATTTGTCTTTAGTATAATGTTATTCAAGTCTTCTCTCAGTTTGTAAATGGGTTGTTTGTTTTCTTAAATTATCTTTGGAGTTATTTATATATTTTATATAGAAGTCCTTTATCAGATTATGATTTGCAAACATTTTCATCTGTAGCTCACCTTTTCTTTTGCTTGATGATATCTTTTGATGTACAAAATTTAATATTAGTCCAGTTGATCAGTTTTCTTTCTTTATTCTGAAGAATAAAGGTGATAGGTCTAAGAATGCTCTGCCTAACCTAAGGTCATGAGAAATGTCTCCTATGTCTGTTTCCTGCAAGAATTGTGTGTGTGTGTAGCTATAGATATGACTAAATTTTAGAATGATTTAATTTCACAATAACATTGAGTGTGAAGTACATTAATATCCCTTTTTCTCCACATGCAAACTATCCCTACTGTCAACATCCTGTACCAGAATGGTACATTTGTTACAATCAGTTAACATGTTGGCACATTATCACCCAAAGTGCCTTAATTTGCATTAGGGTTATTAGCTTTTGGTGTTGTACAATCCATGGGTTTTGACATGTGCATGATGATATGTATCCACTCTTTAGTATCACACAGAATAGTTTAACTGCTCTAAAAATTTTCTGAGTTCTGCCCATTCATCTTTCCCCTCCCTACAACTCTTGCGACCCACTGATAATTTTTTACTATCTCCTTAGTTTTGCATTTTCTAGAATGTCATTTAGTTGGAATCCTATATCATATAGTCTGTAGCCTTTTGATATTGGCTTCGTACACTTAATAATATGCATTTAAAGTTTCCCCTTATATATTCATTGCTTGATAACTCATTTCTTTTGAGCGCTGAATAATATTTCTTTGTTTGAAGCTGCTATAAAAATCTGTGATCAAAATAACAAAAAAAGTCTATGATAAGATTTATGTGTAGACATGAGTTTTCAACTCATTTTGGTAAGTACCAAGGGATGTGGTTATTGGATCATTATAAGAGTATGTTTAACTTTGTAAGAAACTGCCAAACTGACTTGTGTCTAACTATGGACATTGTCCTATAGGGTAAAAGCCTCTGGGGCACTAAATTTACAAAAACTGTTGGAAATATTGGTGTCCTTTATTTAAGGTGTTTATATAGTAATAGTGACAACATCTGTATCCAGAGAGAATGTCCACTCAAAGTCAATTTGCTCCTCAGCCCATAGGTCCTGGCTCCTCAGGAGCAAGAAACACCAAGTGAAGGAATGAGGGAAGAAAGGGGAGGTTCTTCAACTTGGACATCGTCATTTCAGAGGACAGCTTTAACTAGACACCTAGATTTCTGCCTCTAAGAACTTTATGGCAGATGCAGAAGAGATAAAGTCAGAGAATTCATGTTACTCAGTATTCCCTGAACACAGAAGAAAATGATGGAACCCCAGGTAATTTTTGTTTATTTTACCTTTCCTTTGTTTTCGTACAGATTTTTGGTATCCTGAAAAAAGTTAGTTCAACCAAAAAAAGTATAAATTGTGATTTTTGGGTTCTTGGAAAAATTAACATACACTCTAAATTCGAAATCAGGGCAAAGTGAGATCAAGAAAATATTGTTCCTGCAGGTCATACATATTGAAACATAATGTGTGGTTTGGTTGATTCTGTGGGTCACGTTAGTTGTCATTTTGCATCTAATATCTCTGAGTTCTGTGAGCTGTGCTAGCAAATGATTGAACCCAAGGAAAAAGTTATGAGAACCTCTAATTTGTAGTCAACTCAGGTAGTGGGTTACCCGCAGGCCCACTACTTAATGACTGGTGTCTGAAGTGTGAGCAGTCTCGTGGAACCAAGCCTGCAGCATCTGCAATAACTCCAAGCAGTTTGTGCCAGAATTTCTTGGTGTGGAAAACCCACACATCTGGTCACAGAATTGTTCTGTGTGTATGTAAAGGAAAACAAGTTTTTACCAGAGAGGTGCCTAACAAATTCCTCTAAAACTTAGCAATTTCAAACATGTTTTTTATCTCACACTTTCTGTGGGTCACTTAATACTGCCACAGTTTAGCTGATTTGTGTTGTTTTGCGCAAAATAATTCTGACACCAAATGAGAAAGTTTTGGTTCTTTCTGGCTCCAAACAAGTGGGGTCTTTTCTAATACCACTTCTGCAGCTCTCTGACATGAAGTAGTTCATCAGATTACACAAATTTAAGGGTTCATACATGCAAAAATGCCCCCAATTTCAGATGTCATTTACAATTCTTGGGCCTCCTGTACTTCCAACTGACCTATTATAAATCAGAGATTTCCACAAGCCCTTCCTCAGGCTTGGTAATTTGCTAGAACAGCTCACAGAATTCAGGAAAGCATTTTACTTCAGTTTACAGTAGGTTTATTATAAAGGTTACAACTCAAAGAGTGAAATGAAAGAGATGCATAGAGCCAGGTTATCAAACCTGTAGTTCTGGAGGTTTTACGGAGGTCTCATTTATTGGGTATGGTTGATAAAATCATTGGCCATTAGGTTTGAATTCAGTATTTAGCTCCTCTATCCTCTGTGTTGGTTTTGTGGGTGGAGCTGAAAGTTCCAACCCTTCAATCAATGTTTTGTTCCTCTGGCAACCAGTCCTCTGCTAGAAGCTAAGCAACCCCTGTCCCCATGAGTTATCTCATTAGCATACAAAAACTACTTAGTACTCTGGTGATTCTAAGCATTTAGAACCTACCTGTTGTGTTCCAGGAACCAGGGACAAAGATCAACTTATTTTTTTTATATATCATATCACTGTTATGCACTTTGTTTTTAGTCTCTTAGGAGGCTGTAAGCCAGAATGGAGTTTGATCTCAAGACTCAAGTGGGGAAGGATGCACTTGTATTTTATTTATGTGGTTGTTGGCAGAATTCACTTTCAGAAGGTCTAGTCAAATGAGATCCTCAATTTCTCCGTCTGCTTATGTAAACCAACATGCCACCTTGTTTCATCAAAGCCATCAAAGAATGGATCCTCATAGCAAGATGTATATATCTATAGCCTAATTGTTAAAGTGGCGTCCTGTCACTTTTATTGTATTCTTTGCTTTAGAGACAATTTACTAGGCCAGCCCATGCTCAAGTGTAAGGTACTATACGGGGGCATGAAAAACTTAGTGTGTAACAAGGAATTTGCCTGACTTTTGTCTCTGATTTTTGGGAAGTTACCTCTAAATCCTTGGAATTACCTATGTAATAGGAGTTATTCATTCTGGGCCACTGGCATTACACTTTATAGTCTGTGCTAAAGAGGTGAATCAAGATGGAGGATGTTCATGCCAGAAGCTAGCCATGTGATTAGAAGGTTGTAACTGTGAGCCATTTGATATCATTCTGAACTCCAGAAAGGGTAAGGACCTGGAGATTGAATCAAGCCACATGGTCAGTGATTCAGTAAATCATGCATGTGTAATGAAGCTTCAGTAACAACTCTGGATGCTGAAGTGTAGGTGAGCTTCCTTGGTTGGCAATACTCAAGGACTGTCACACATGGTGGCTGGGAAGAGATAAGGCTGTCTGGCACTTCACTAAGAGAGTCACAGGTATCAGTACCAAATGGACTTCATGTCTGGCCTTTTTGGCATAAAAAAATCAGAACTTCGAAGACAATACTCTATTCTTTTCTGTGTTCTATTGTTTCTGTTTAGGTAATCAGCCCTTTGTCTCTGGATACTTTATTTTTTTAAAGATTTTATTTATTTATTTTTAGAGAGATGGGAAGGGAGAGAGAAACATCGATATATGAGAGATGTATTAACCGGTTGCTTCTTGTACACCCCGAGCTGGCCCTCAACCCAGGCATATGTCCTGACTGGGAATGGAACCATTGTTCATTTGGTGTGCAAGCCAGCACTCGGTCCACTGAGCCACACTAGTCAGGGCTGGATACTTTTAGAGTTTCCCTTTTCCTCTGATACATTGTAGTTTCAGTCTGATGCATCTAGGTATAGATATCCTTCTTGGAATTTGTTGGGGTTTCTAAATCTGAAATTAGGAGTATTTAATCATTACTGAAATTTTTTCACAGTTAGATCTTTGAATATTGCTTTTCCATTACTATTTTCTATTTCAGAAACTGTAAGTGGGCATATATTAAATCTTTTGATGCTATGTTCGGATTTATTAACTTCTTCTTTATGTTTTTCTCCTATTCTCTCTCTGCTACATTTTCTGTTACTTCTTCAGTTGTATATTTCAGTTCACTACAGTATATTATTCTATTCATCTGTCCATTAATATATGTATGTATGTATGTTTGCTAATTATAAGGGTTTTTTCCCTCAAATCTTCCTAATCAGCATTAATGGTCTTTTTTCCTTTAGACATACCTTGTATAATTTCTGTTGTTTTTTACACTTAGTAAAAATACTTGTCTTATAATTTCTGTATGCAGAGTTTCATGGTAATTATTTGTCCTGATGTTATTTGTATATGAGTATTTTTAGTATTTGGAAATAGGTGCTAAACTATATCGATAGAAAGATAGAATTTTGATTCTACCAAAATATATTTGAGAAAGATATATAGATGCAGGCTATGTGGTAAAAATTAGAATGACTTTCCTCACATATATTCCATATTAATAAAAAGTTGGTATCATATTAAACAGGACTGTGTTATTACAGGAATTGCTGACATTGGAGGATGTGGCTGTGGAGTTCAGTTGGGAGGAATGGCAGCTCCTGGATGCTGCTCAGAAAGACCTGTATTGGGATGTAACGTTGGAGAACTATCACAATCTGGTTTCACTGGGTAAGGATGCCTCTCTTTGTCACTTAGAGGTGACCAGTCAGTGGACTTTATTTACTCTCTCACTTGTTGAAAGCTTTACAGTCACTGTAGTCATCTGAAGAGTCATATTTTCAGTCCTGTTTCTGGCCTCAGACTAAGGTATAATCTCCTCTATCTTGAAAGACAACTTTTACTTTGCATATAAGAAATCATTTTGTCTCTAAAATGTAATATTTTCCCATCTTGACATACTATACCCCAAGTCACTGTATCTAGGTCTTCTGTCATTTCTCATGAATAGGGTATCACAGTACCAAACCAGATGTCCTGTCCAAGTTGGAACATGGAGAAGAACCACAGATAATAGAGGATGAAATCTATAATATAAGCTGTGCAGGTGAGTGAGTGAGAACCAGCAAGGAAGTGGCTGTGGCCATGCAAATCATATTCTAGTCATTAAGAGGAGTCACAACTGTGACGATGTCTGAGGATAGCCATGTATCTCCTCCACATATGTATCTCCCCAGATGAGAACTGTTTTTCTTGTGGGTTTTTTGCTATAGATATACTCATTGTCTCTTCTTTGATCTGATTGTCTTTCACCTTACATCTTCATGTAATGGTATAGTTGACCATAAAGAGCCATAAAGAGCCAGCTCCCACCACATCATCTTTTTTTAAAAACTTTTAATGTATTTTATTGATTATGCTATTACAGTTGTCCCATTTTTTCCTCATCATTCCCCTCCACCCTGCACACCCCCTCCCACCCACATTCCCTCCCTTTAGTTCATGTCCATGTGTCATAAGTTCTTTAGCTTCTTCTTTTCCCACACTACTCTTGCCCTCCCCCTATTTTCTACCTACCGTCTATGGTACTTATTCTCTATACCTTTTCCCCCTCTCTCCTCCTCCCACTCCCCTGTTGCTAACCCTCCATGTGCTCTCCATTTCTGTGTTTCTGTTCCTGGTCTAGATGTTTGCTTAGTTTGCTTTTGTTTTAGGTGTGGTTGTTAATACCTGTGAGTTTGCTGTCTTTTTACTGTTCATATTTTTTATCTTCTTTTTCTTAGATAAGTCCCTTTAACATTTCATATAATAAGAGCTTGATGATGACGAACTCCTTGAACTTGACCTTATCTGAGAAGCACTTTATCTTCCCTTCCATTCTAAATGAAAGCTTTGCTGGATAGAGCAATCTTGGATGTAGGTCCTTGACTTTCATGATTTGGAATACCTCTTTCCAGCCCCTTCTTGCCTGTAAGGTCTCTTTTGAGAAATCAGCTGACAGTCTGATTGGAACTCCTTTGTAGGTGACTGTGCCCTTATCTCTTGCTGCTTCTAGAATTCTCCCCTTCATTTTAATCCTGGCTAATGTAATGATGATATGCCTTGGTGTGTTCCTCCTTAGGGCCACCTTCTTTGGAACTCTCTGAGCTTCCTGGACTTCTTGGAAGTCTATTTCCTTTGCCAGATTGGGGAAGTTCTCCTTTATTATTTGTTCACATAAGTTTTCCACTTGTTGCTCTTCCTATTCCCCTTCTGGTAGCCCTATAATTCGGATGTTGGGACATTTCAAGATGTCCTGGAGGTTCCTAATCCTCTCCTCATTTTTTTGAATTCTTGTTTCTTCCTTGTTTTCTGTTTGGTTGTTTCTTTCTTCCTTCTGGTCGACTCCATTGATTTGAGTCCCAGTTTTCCTCCCATCTCTGTTGGTTCCCTGTGTGTTTTTCTTCATTTCACTTATTGTAGCCTCCATTTTTTCATCTAATTTGTGAGCAAAATCAACCAATTCTGTGAGCATCCTGATCACCAGGGCTTTGAACTGTGCATCTGATAGTTTGGCTATCTCTTCGTCGCTTAGATGAATTGGCTCCAGGGCTTTGATTTGTTTGTCGGTTTGAGCCATTTTCATTTCTGGGTTTTTGTTTTTGTTTTTTTCCAGTCTAGTCAGGGCTGTTACATAGTAAGGGGAGGAGCCTTAGGTGTTCTCCAGGGCGGGACAGCCCAGTTGCTGGGTAGTGACGCTGTATGTGGGGCCGGGTCCGAGAGGCAACAATGGTGTTTGCTCTACTCTCTCTCGGATTCCAGTCCCTTTGCTGCTTCCCCTTCGCCTGGATTATCTGCGTGCGAATGTGGGACCACCTGTTCAGCCAGCTGCCTTGCACGACCTTACTGGGTCTGCACAGTTGCCACCCCATGCCCGGGGTCTGCCAGCCGCTGCCTGTGCCCCTGGGGTCTGCCAGCCGCCACCTGTGCGCCCGAGACCTGCCAGTCGCTGCTGACTGCGTGCCCAGTCCACACCTCCACCTCTCCCTGCCGAGACTCTGCCCCTCTTACTGGTCTAGATGAATGGTTGTTGGACTTCCGTACAGTTCAATTTTCTAAGAGTTCTGGTTGTTTTTTTGTTTCTAAATCTTTGTTGTCCTTAATTTTGGTTGTGAGAGGAGGCACAGTGTATCCACCTACGCCTCCATCTTGTCCAGAAGTCCCACCACATCATCTTTTAAGCACTTTTATTCTAAAACATTCTCATGAAGGAATTTATTTTTCTTTTTTTTCTTTCTAGAAATCAGGAAAGTTGACAGTTGCCTGCAGGAGCATTCTCACAACCAAAGGATTTGGAAGAGCATGCAACAATGCAGTGAAAGGAATGCACTTAGAAATACTATTCATCTGAGCAAAACAAATATGGCCATAATGCAAAATCATATGTTGGAATTATGTAGGAAAGCTTTTAAATCAAGGTTAAGTCTTATTAACCAGAAGAGAAGATATGAAGTAAAGAACCCTGTTGAGTTTAATGCAGATGAAAAATTCTTTTTACATGGTAATCATGAACAATTGTACATTGAAATTGAAATCCCTGAAAGTAAAAAACACACCAGCACTGAATTCCAAGTTGTTAAGCATCAAAAGACTCATAAAATAGAGAAGGCCCAAGCAAACATGGAAGGTGAGAAAGCCTGCATCAGAAAACCTTGGCTCATTTATCATAAGGGCATTCATACAGAAGAGAAAACCCATGGGTGTGATCCATGGGGGATATCCTTCAGAAATGTCATGCTCACTAAACATCAGAGAGCTCAATCACAAGACAAACTCTATATGACCAATGAATACAGAAAGGACACTTCTGTGAAGGACAGTCTCACCAGACATCAGCAAACCCATTCCGGAGAGAAATCCTACGTATGCAGTGACTGTGGGAAAAGCTTCAGTGTGAAGCGCTATCTAATTGCACATCAGCGAACTCATAGTGGAGAGAAACCTTATGTGTGCAGTGAATGTGGGAAAGGCTTCACTGTGAAGAGTAATCTCATTGTGCATCAGCGAACTCATACAGGGGAGAAACCCTACATATGCAGTGAGTGTGGGAAGGGTTTCACCATGAAACGCTATCTTGTTGTACATGAGCGAACTCACACTGGAGAGAAACCCTATTTATGTGATGAATGTGGAAAATGCTTCGCCGTGAAGGGTAATCTCATCGTTCATCAGCGATCTCATGCAGGGGAAAAATCTTATATATGTAGTGAGTGTGGAAAAGGCTTCACCGTGAAGCGCAAACTCACTATACATCAGCGAATTCATACAGAAGGGAAGTCATACGTATGTGATGAATGTGGAAGTGGTTTCACCACAAAGCACACTCTCATTATTCATCAGCGAAGTCACACAGGAGAAAAACCTTATGAGTGCAAGGAATGTGGGAAAGCCTTTACCAGAAGGTCAGGGCTCAATGTCCATCAAAGAACTCATACAGGAGAGAAACCCTATGGATGCAGCATTTGTGAGAAAGCCTTCTCCCAAGTGTCAAACCTTCTTAAACATAAGAAAATGCATACAAGAGAAATGAGTACATTCAGTCAAGTTAGAAATTCCTTTAATGGAGAGTCACAGCTCATTACTTACAAGTGAACTCATGCAGAATAAAACCCCTATTAATGCAATCTTTGTGGAAATGCCTTCTGTGGCAACCAAGACCTCATTAACATCAGTGTTTCAGGCAGATCAGAGTGCAAACACAGTACTGCTTGTTGTCTGATGCACGTCCTAAGGAAATTATGGAATTTGCCCAGGATAAAAACCTTGTGAATGTACTGACTGGTAGTGCATTTAGTGATCCTTACTTAACATCTTCTGTCAGTGAAAGCACGGTGAAAACACTCTGATACATGTAATGTGAAGATGGCTTTCCAGCTTCATTATAATTCTCAAAAAAAAAGTCTAGCTCCAATATATGTCTGAAAAGTGGATACTGAGATAAATTCTGTGAATGCAGAGATGAAAAAAGTCTTCAGTGGAAAGATAGACTTCATTAACAAGGATTGTCATAGATCATCAGTAAGTTCATTGTTCATAGAAATATGAAAATACAAGAAAACAAACAAACAAAAAACCAAAGAAATAGGGTAACCATGCAAAAGTGTTTACCTAGCCAGAAGATCTTGATTAGAGTCAGAGTTCACATAGGAGAAAAACATTAAGAGGACAATATATATTTTACAGGACTTTATGGATAAATTCTATATTATTGTTAGGAAATCATACAGAAGTTAAAACTTTATGAAAATGCTGAATTTGGAGCACATTTATTCAAATATTGGAGAACTCATGAAAAAAAGAAGTTCTGTGGGAAGTGATACTGTTTGAGTGCTTTTTAAATAAGTCTAACTTTATTTTACATCAGATAATGCACCTGATATGCATTTTCAAGTGATAACTGGAGCCTCCTTTGTAGTTGCCTTGTCAGTAATTCCATAGTTTTAAAAAGTCATCTGCTTTGCTTATTCCTGATTAATTTTTATTGTTATATGCAATACAGGAGTTTTTCATGACCACCTCACACCATATGATTAGCTCTTACTTTTCTTTTCCTCTAAACTTAATTGTAAATTTATCATACAGAAATAGTTTAAAAGAAAACAGTATTTTAGATTTACAATACATATTTGTACTTGCTTAACCAAGTTTAAAGTATGATCAAATATTTTACAAACCACCTTTAAAGTTATTTTGTGAAATGTTTACTTTGAGATGATTTTAACTTACAAAATAATTCAGACTTCCCAACATTTCCCAGTAAAAACATCTTATAAAACCATATTTTATTGAATCCAGGAAAATGACTTTGGTAGTATACTGTTACAAAACTCCCAATCTTATTTGGATTTCTTTAGATTTTACATGTATTTTTTTTTCTGTTTGCAATTCTAAGCTTTATTACCTTATATACATTCATATAACCACAACCGCAACCATGACAGAAAATTGCTCAGTCAACAGACTCCGTCATGCTTCCTTTTTTAAGTTCAACTGTCTATCCAAACCTACCTCGGCAAACACTTGGCCTGTTTTCCATTGGTATAATTTTGTCATTTCATGAATGGTGTAAAAATCATTTTTATAACTGGATTTTATATAAATAAGATATATTTATTTATACAAATTTATATTTTTTAAATAGGGACCATGTAAGTTTTTCATGTTTTTGTCAGTTGACAAATTGCTGTTAAGAATTATTTGAGTTGAAATAATTTTATTTGTGAATAGTATATATACTAGTTGAACCAGTTTGTCTAGCTATGCACCTTTTTAATATTGCATTTTATTGATTATAGTATTACAGTTGTCCCAATTTTTCCCCTTGGCCCCGCCCCCACCCAGCACCCCCCCATTCCTTCATAATACTCTCACTCCTTCACCCATTCCTCCACAACTCCCTCCCATGAAGCAAACATCAAAACCCTCTGCATATCCATGCTTCTGTCTCTGTTCTTGTTTGCTTAGTTTGTTTTTTAGATTCAATTATTGATAGGTATGTATTTATCGCCATTTTGTTGTTTGTTCATAGTTTGATCTTTTTCTCAAATAAGTCCCCTTAACATTTCATATAAGGGCATTCACTCTTGAAAGAGATTAGTATTTTCCTGGTTTCAGCTGTTATAAGTAATAATGATACTATGAAATTTGCATACAGATTTTTGTTTGAATGTAAATTTTCATTCCTCTACAATAAATATGCAGGTGATGATTGTTGAGACATATAGTCAATTGTGTTTAGCTTTATAAGAAATCACCAAGCTCTCTTCCAGGATGGCTGTGCTATTTATATTCTTACCAGCAGTGTGAAGTCTACTTGCTCTACATCCTCCCCAGCACTTGATATTTTCAGTGTATTTTATTTTAGCCATTCTAGTAGCAACACGTATGAGTTTCAATTGCTCTTCATTCTTCTCAGCACTTGGTATTATCATATTTTATATTAACCATTCTAATAGGTGTGTAATAGTATATGATCTTGAGCTTACCTTGCATTTTCATAATGGCTAATGATGGTCAACAATTATTTCTTTTTCTTGTTGTTATGGTTATTTTTTTAACTTATTTATCTTGTAAGTGGAAGTTTGTATGTTTTGACCCGTTCACCCAGAATTGCTGGGTTGTATGGTAGACCTGTTTTGAAACTTTTTGAGGAATCTTTGTATTATCTTCCATAGTTGCTACATGAATTTATGGTCTCATCTTTTTATGTCTGCATATTGTTCATGAAGAGGCATCCCATGATTTATTTAACAAATTATCTGATATACATTCATATCTGTATTAGCTACCTTTGACTACATCACAAAACTATGCATCCCTAAAACTTAATATCTAAAAACAACATTTATTTATTTATGTACTTACTTATTTACTTACTTAGCTGAGGGTTGGCTATCTCAACTGGGGCTGCATGGTCTAGATGGGATTTTTCACATATCTGAGCCTCCACTAGAATGGATGGCTGCCATTCTGCAACAGGATAACCTGGTTTTCTTGTTGTTACAAGAGTTCCAAGAAACAAACAGAACATGTCTCAGTCAGCAAATCAACTTCTGTCAGCTGTGTCACACTTGCTATTATACCATTGGACACATTGGTTAGTCACTGTGGGGGTGTTACCCAAAAGTATGAATACAGAGATGCTAGAATAGTTCATGTAGCAATCACAAGATTATTTTTTACAGTTATTAAAATTGATGCTATGAATATCCTAGTACCTGTTTGTTCTCAAAGAGGTAATTTTACTGAATGAATTATTTAAATTGATTGGTGGCTCAAAGGGAATAAAGTTTAAATTGGGCAATTTCAACTTGCTTACCCCAAACATTTTATTACTTTATATACTCTAGACTCAAACCTGCCCCTATAAAAACACACCAAATAAGCAACAAGTGTAAAAGACACATGGACAAAAACTAGGGGGGGGTGGAAATGAGAGGGAGGTGGGGAGGGCTGGGGCGGTGGGCTGGGATGGGAGTAGAAGACAGAAAACTACAAGAAAAACAATTGAAATTTTTTAAAACACCAAATATAATGCATAATATTTATTAAATGTAATGCATACTTTTTGAATTCAAGAACAAACATGATATTAACATCTCCATTTAAAGGTATATGTGGCGAACAACACTATATAGGTGTGAAAAAATAAGACTTAAAGAGGTTAGCATAATAGAATGCTATTATTCCATGACCTGCCACTCTAAATAATATTCATCAATCTTTATGAATTTTTAGGATTAAAGTTTCATGTTTACTTTGTATTTATTTAAATATTAGTAAGACTGGCATTTAAAATTGTTTTGAGTATTTACAATTTTTAAAAATAAGTGGATTGTTTATTCATCATTTAGCTATTAAAAATTTAGGTTCATCTTCTTATTCCTTTTAAAATCACAATAATAATTGCTAGTGAATATGTAGACAAAGGGAATCTCTGATATTGATGGTGGGAATTGAACATGATATGTTGACTCTGGAAAGTAGTTGGGCAATTTCTCTTTTTCTATACCTACGTACCATACATACAGGCATTTCATTTCCATTCCCTCTAGTCTTCCAATATATATGCCAAGTTCAGTTGGTCCATATGTACGGCCTACAATACTATGACTTTGCTGATACTATTGTAACCATACCCCACAAGTTAGGCCCTCTTTTCATTCCTGCAAGTTAAACCCTCTGCTGTTCTCCTAACTAGGGCTAGTTAAACTTTAGCTATGTTAACCTACCCTAATGTTTAAACTGTGGAGCTCAGCAATATTGTGACCAATTTCTGATTAATAACTTGTGACCTGCTGGTCAACCAATAGTTTGTAAAGGACTGGAGAACATATTAATGCAATGTTTCTGGTTCCTCATAGAAAAGAAATGGCCACAGGGCAATAATTCACAAGCTTGCTTTGCAAAAAATAATGGGGACTGGAAGACCACCCCTGATGTGGGTGACCTTAGATGGTGTCTAGAAGCCGCTCCTTGAGATATCAAGAGGCTGAATACCACAGGAATGTACCCTAACTCCCCCTCCCATTCCCCTTTTCCAGCTTAAAAACCCTTAAACTACTATGGATTTGAGGCACTGTTAGATCTCCCTTTTTTTCAGTTGGTGCCTCCTCAGTTAATAAACCTTACTCCAGACTTGATGTTTTGAGTTTGGTGACACTATTAGCAATTGGCACATGTAGTATGACATGACTTATTCTCTTGTACAGTCATATTTCCCAAATTTTAGGCCACTGATCTCCTCTAGGGTCCAAAGGGAAAGCTCCACCAAGGGCCATCCTTCCCATTAGGTCCTCATCTTGCCTAGCTTTCACTAGTTTCTAGTGGCCTTTTCCCCATGACTCACTCATGGCTGCCACCCCTTTACCATCAGAGCTTCTCCAAACCACATTCTCTGTTCAAAAGTCCCTCCCAGCCAGTTTCAGCCAGAAACTCAGCTCAGATTCTCAAGAGTGAGTTCACATTGTAGGGGCACCTACACTTCCTGTAAGATGGTGGCCCCACTGGGCTGTTTCCCAATTTTTATGGAGTAAACATCACTGCAATTTTAATTTTCTTGTTAGCTGCTGGAAGCCAGTGCACACAAGTTGTTGGTTTTTTTTTAAGGATTTTATTAATTTTAGAGGGGAAGGGAAGGAGAAAGGAGAGAAATATCAATGGTTGCCTCTTGCACACCCCCTACAGACCCTACAACCCAGGCATATGTCCTGGCTGGGACTTGAACCAGCAAGCCTTTGGTTCACAGGCCAGCACTGAATCCACTGAGCCACAGCAGTCAGGGCCTTTTTTTTTTTTTTTTTAAGATTTCATTTATTTATTTTTAGAGAGAAGGGAAAGGAGGGAGACAGAGAGGGAAAGAAACATGGATTGAATGCCTCTTGCATCTGGGAGTAAGCACCTGGGGTTCAGATGCATTGGCTGATAATTTGAAGGCCCTGATAACTGAGCCTGTGTGTGCGGAGCTCCAGTCTTGGCTGCTGAAACAGATTTAATGTACGTTCACCATTCCCTACTGCCTTTGAGGTCCAAGGCCATTTTTCACCACTAGTTCTGGCACCCAATTGTTGCCAGTGAAAAGGTGGGTTGTTTTTTTTTTTTTCAGTGTCCAGAATAAGGGATTTCAAATGGCATATTCAGGGAAAAGTTTAAACGTGATGGCAAGATTGTATTCAGGTTAAGGAAAATAACATACCCTTGGGGGTGTAGGGGGTGGGCAGGCTCTAACAACAGCCAGGAAGCTCCTGTTAATCCTCCATATATTTTCTTGGTTCTCGGTAAGAACAGGGTACCATTCAGACCAACCCACCTTCCTGATTCTTCTGGTACTTGAGTTGGGCCCTCCTCCCAACCAGTCCTCTTCCTGGGCCTACTGGGTTTTACACCCTTTATTCAATTGATTACCTTTCTAGTTTTTCTTAGGCTAGGCTTTGTTCCTTTTTGTCGCCATTTTGACTCTTACTGCGCAAGACCAAAAGTAACCTCTCCCTGTGCCATCTCAACTTCTATTGCACAAGTCAAAAAGTTCTAGTTTGCCACCTGGCTTCTGCTGCCCATCAGAGGACTTTTCTGCTTCCTCTTCCAAGGATAATCCAGTACCAGCTGGCAATCCTCCTGGGGATACTTCCTGCATGCTCTGAGGATTGTCTCCTCTGAGGTAATCTGGAGTGTGTGAATGATTCTGTTTATGGATAGCTTCCTCATGAACTTAATGGAATGCTATCCTAATGTCTAGTTTAGCTTCCCAGTTTCATAAGTTTAATATTTGTTTTTTTAACACTCACCTGAGGACATTTTTTAATTGCTTTTAGAAAGAAAGGAAGGGGGGAGAGAGAAACATAATGTGAGAGAGAAACATTGGTTGGCTCTTGTAGGATCCCCAAAAGGAATAGAACCCACAACCTAGGCATGTGCCTTGAATGGGAATTGAACCTGCAACTTAGTGTACTGGATGACACTCCAACCAACTGAACCACACCAGCCAGGGCTTAAGCTTACTATTTGATTCAGCTTTCTAGTAAATTAAACTCAATGTCTTATTTTCTTTCTTTCCTTTTCTATTAATAACTAGCTGACTACCTATGTTAACACAATCGCTCCTTACTCTTGAACTGTCAGAAATGAAAGATTTTTGTACATCTGAAACTAATATGTTAATTGTAGGTCAATTGTAAGTGAAAAATAAATAAGTATTTTAAAAATATATTTTAGCCCTGGCTGGTGTGGCTCAGTGGATTGAGTGCTGGTCGGTGAACCAAAGGGTCTCCAGTTCAAATCCCAGTCAGGGCACATGCCTGGGTTGCTGGCTGAATCCCCAGTGGGGGGACACTAGAGGCAGCTGCACATTGATGTTTTTCTTTTTCTCTCTTTCCCTTTCCCTCTCTCAAAAAATAAATAAAATCTTTAAAATATATATTTTTTAAATTAAAGTTTTTGGAAGCATAATCTAGAGATTCGTTAGGTAACTATCTAGTAGTAGATTGTTTTCTATTTAAGATGCATCTCTTCTCCTTCTGGCCATTTCTTTTCAGATTCTTTCTGACACAAGCAAAAGAACACCAGTGTCACTTTAAGTTCTGTTCCCAAAGGATAATACTTATCAAAATTTTAGCTTATTTTCATGTTAGGTTTGGTATTATTTGCCTAGTACTCATAATTCAGGTAAATTGCATAAGTGACATTATGATTTTTTTCATGTGAAAAACATTTACAAATTATATGTAATGTGTTAATTGGCGGTATTATAAGGTAATTCATTAAGTGTTTGCATAGATTTATATATAGGTTAAACATTAAATATATCTTTTTTTTCTTTTGCAGAGGTCAAAAGATGTTTATATGACTGTGTTGGGTGTCGAGCCTATTCTCTGAACATTTTCAGTAAGATGACATCAAAGAATGGCTGTGAACAAGCCACAGTCACTGAAGCACCACACATGATTCTGCACAGAAGTTGTCAAGATCTTTAAAATGGAAAGGGTGATCAAAAGGTTAGCACACAGGGCTGACAACTATGAAGCTGTGCACATAGAGCCTCCTGGGCTATTTTGCAGCTGCTTTAGCCTACCTGAAGGACTATAGTATGATGTTACCTTCCTTTAGACACAGAAAGTTTGATCCTGACTCTCTCACTAATCAGTAGTTCACTTTTACAGTGACAGATTTTTAGCTTCTAAATGAGACATCTTAACTTTAGGTGGTAATTTGTGAAGACAGCTCTTATTTTATTAACTATAGTTTCCTCTTTAATATTTAAAAAATATTTTTCAGGAGTGAAAGTCTTAATATGCAGCATTTTCTATAAAATTAAATGTTTATGTTTAAAAATCTTATCAGCATGTAATGATTTAATGACATTTGTAATTTCAGATATTTATTTTCCTTCATTCTTTGATACTCTTTTGTTTGCCTCTGGACTGCATATGTACTTTATGCAGAAGGAAAATTATCTGTAGGTGGACACCTATGATAGAAACTCCAATTACAAGAAGACATTTCTTTCTGTTCCAACTCGTTTTTTTCATTTCTTCTTTCAATATCAAGCTCGAATTCAAAGCCACTTCTTTCTGAAGAATATAACCCTGCTATTTCTCCTGAATGTGTTCCTTCTGAGGAATTGTAAGTGCCAGACTATCTAGCTCAGTAATGTTTTCTATGTTAGGTTTTTGAAAAACAGGGCTGCTTTTGGTTCTGTGCCACTTCAAATGTATGAGCCCAATTAAAGGTACCATAACAACCTGAACTTTGTAGTCTCTCCAGAAGATCTGAAAGCTCATAGTACTTCAGCATCAGTACACCTGCCCATGAGCTGCCATGTCTCCCTAGGCAATCCTCACCAGCAGGCCCCAGAGGCCAAGCCTCCCAAAGCAGTAGCCACTAGTCCTGGAAACCCTAAAAATATAATTTTAAGAACATTTTTTGATTTTGCATTTACCCATCGATTTGTCCCCTGCTTTTCATCTACAGTCTAGACTACTTACTGTATTTTTTGGACCATAAGATGCACCTAGGTTTTAGAGGAGTGGGGAGGGTCTCTGCCCGCAGGGCCCCCCCCAGCTGCCACGGATGAGACTAAGTCTACCAAGACATAATCTGCTTGGGAAAGAAAGATGGCTGATCTCTCAAAGGAGAAGGGCCAAGAACCTTTTCCCCAGTGGGCTTTTATTGGGTTCATTTTACACAGGAATACAGGTAAAGCTCATTAATCATTGTCAGGCAGTAAGGATCAAACAATAGATAGCATACAAAGAGCTCTGAGGGCTTATACTGAGTCAGGGTCTGTTAGCTAAAAGGCTACAAAACTTTGGGAAACAAACTCATTTCCTGCTTGGACCTTATCATTTAATTGAGGCATTCTTAGCAAAGCAGGTTTCACAGGATTTTATATATTCTTTCTTAGGCCTGATTACCCGGGGAACCTGCCCTTTCCAGCACAGGGCTGCACCACCCTCTGTCATTGTTTCAGGCTTAAGTCAAGCAGAGGAAGCAGGGCAGCCAAGAGATTAAGAGACTTCTCCCAGACAGAATGAGGACTCAGGCTATGTCATAGCCCAGGGGCGAGGGTCCATCACCCCATTTTGTTGTAGCCCCCCAAGTCCTTCCTTGGGACCTGCATGTGATCATGCCTGTCTTAAGTTGTTCCCCCCTTGGGGAATCTTACCTGTCATTGGCTAACCGATCAAGCATTAGGGGCCAGTTATGGATGAAGTAAAAGGAGCAGAAGCGGCACTCCTGCCAGGGAGATAAGCTTTGTCTCCTTAGTAGCTTATGGTCCGAAGGTCCCTCACTCAGCCTTAGCCATGGTGGGGGTTACAGCTTCTGAAACCAGGCAGGGTGGTTCCCAACAGAGGAAGGAAATAGGAAAAAAAATCTGAAGCAAAAACTGTGGTAAAATATTTAATAACATAAATAACATAATATTTCACCAATGTAAATGTAAACAGAACTCAACAGCAACATTAACAACCATTATTCCTCCCAATTTGTGGGGGGGAAGAAAGGTTCATCTTATAATCGGAAAAACGTACTTTTATTGCCATTTTAAACATGATATTATTCTCTAACTCCCCTTTCTTTATACTTTTCTATAACATAAAAGAGGAATAAATTTTACTTTATTTTTTAAATGTTTTTAAAAGATTTTATTTATTTATTTTAGCAAGGGAAAGGGAGAGAAAAAGAGAGGGAGAGAAACATCAATGTGCAGCTGTATCTCATGTGCCCCTTTTTGGGGACTTGGCCTGCAACTCAGCCATGTGCCCTGATTGGTAATTGAACTGGCAACCCTTTGGTTCACAAGCCAGTGCTCAATCCACTAAGCCACACCAGCCAGGGCTACAGCAATAAACTTTAAATAATTATTTTATATTTAGTCATCTTACTAAATTTTTAAAATGTTTTTCTTTGCAGCCCACATTCAGTGTGAAAATTCTCAGACACACAGAAATATTGAAAGTATTTCAAATATTTTAATCTAGATTTAAAAAATAATTTTTACCTGAGGTTTACCAGTTATAGTACTAGATCAGCTTTATCTATTATGTAACCCTTTATTCATCCTTCTTCTATAAATCAGTCTTGGTGGTGGTGGTTTTGGTGCATTTTCAATGTTGCAAGCCTCTACCATTACTATAAATACTTCTGTAATCACATGATTAATTGGAATTCTAATATAATTGGAATTCTAATAGCCACTTCATGTTTTCCTTTGTTTACTTAATGAATAGAGACTTTATTTACAAATATTTTTGTCCTATGAGGTACCTATGAAAGTGAAATTTGGAATGAAATGAATCTGGTTTTTCAATCCAGATTCTGCCTTTGCGATAAATGTGACTTGTGTCTGTTTCCTTATTAGAAATAAGAGAAGTTAAAATCTCTCCATCAGGGTTATTTTGCAAATTATGTGAATTAAAATACCTAAAATAGGGATCTCTGATGGCAGGAACATTGTCGAATGAAAAAGGCTGTAAAATTGGAATTTTCAACTCATTTTCTCTTCCTGTTCCTCCCTCCTTGTGCCTCTCTCTCTTTTTTTTTTTTTTTTGAGAAATGAGAACTTTTAAAGCCATAAAATTGCATTAATGACCTAGCAATAGAATTTTATTTTAAATGTAGAAAGCTCTATTTTTTTTTTAATTTAAAACATAAGCACTGGCTCATCCAACATCAGCAGATTTATACAGGATAAAAGCCCTATTTTGTGGTGTATGTGGTGTAGTGTATGTTTGTAGTGCCTTTTTGTGGTGGTAGAAGTAGTGTGAGAGTAAAGGAGAAACACAAGAGAAAGATTGAACTATAGGTTTTCCCAAGACACATCTGAAGTACATTCAACCTAAGATTCAGCTTAAAACTCTCTAGGGTCTTCTCTGCCAATATAGACACCAGACCTCATAGAAACTGGCTGTACAGTTGTGTCCCTGTCTCACAACTCAAAGGCACACTCAATTTATTTTTTTGCCCATACTGATGAATACAATGCACCCCATGCCTAGTTGTCCTTGGATAGGTACCAGCTTCTAAAAACTTAAGTAGTAGCTCTGCGCTTGTGATCATCTCTTGAAAAGGGAGGCACTGGGGTGCCCATAAGGCATTTATTTTTGGCCCATAAGTTTCTGGACCAGATATCGAACCTGCAACTTCAGTATGTGCCCTGACTGGAACTCAAACTGGCAACCTTTCGGTTACAGGACAACACTAACCAACTGAGCCACAGTGGCCAGAGCATCTCCCATAAGCTTTTAGAAGTTTATATTATGCAGAGGGAGTTATGGAACAGCAGCCTTAAAGTGACTTGATTCATTAATTTATATTGAGTTTTTGTCAAATATTCAATACTTCTGTTGCATCTGGTTCCCTTCCATGAGCTGAGAATAGTGTTGCTCGAAACAGAAGATGGCCATGGTGTCCTGGAGAGAACATTAAAGAGCAGTGGGGTTATCTTATCTCTATGAGACACCTATATACACCAGCGAATCTGTTAAGAAAATGTCAATATACGCTCATGAAATTGACATAGTCTTAGGCTGTCCTGGTTGCTACAAAGCAATACCAGAGCCTGGGTGGTTATAAAAGCTGAAATTTATTTCTTAGAGTTTTGGAAGCTGCAGAGAGCCAAATCTAGGCACTGGCAGATGGGTGTGTATTGAGTGCCTGCTTCCTGGTTCATTGAAGACCTCTCTGTGTCCTCTCTGTGTCCTCATGTGGAAGAAGGGGCAGGGGAGCTCTCTGGGATGACTTTTATAAGGTTAGCAATCCAGTTCATGAGGATTCCTTCCTCATGACCTAATAATCACCTCTGAAATGCCCACTTTTTAGGACCATCACGTTTGTGGCTAGGCTTCAATGAATGGATTTGAGGGAGAGATATACATTTGCTCTATAGCAAATAGGGAGTAATTATTTTAAGGAGTTAAATTAAGGGGCTGATTATTTAGAGGGAGGGTGAGGAGTACTCTTAATAAACTTTAAGCACCTCAACAAGTTACTTTTTTTAATGCTCATGTCTTCTCCAAGTAGATGAAAATTCCTTGACAATTTTTTTCTCTTTATATTTTACATTTTTAAAAACCAAATAAAAGCTCGGTTCCTCAGTTGCACTACCACACCTCAAGTGCTCAGTAGCCATATGTGACTGGTGGCTATCTCACTGACAGTGCAACGATCAAACTTTTGTAGCTAACTATATGGCTACTTGGAGAAATCTGCCATAATTTTCATCATCCCAGAAATTTACACTGGAAAGCACTTGTAGGCATGATTTTATATTTCCCAGTACAGAAAAATAAAAACACATACTGATTTGGAAAGTGAATGGAGCTACAATGACTAACCAGCATTTTGTCATTGAAAGGAATGAGCCATTTGAAGGCAGTTGTAAGGAACAGTTGTCTCCCAAAATTATGTGTGATTAGAGATTTTAATTGAATATAAATTGGGCAAAGGAGAAAAAAAAAAGAAAAGATCTTCGGCAGGATAAGAGAGATGACAAGAATCTTAGTCTTCAAGAATGAAGAATATGGGAGATGGAAGGTGAAATCCTTAAGGGATGTTGTGGACAAGAGCCTCTGCATCTGTGCACAGGACCAACACCCTTGAGAGCTACCACCATTTCAAAGATTCCAGCTCCACTGTTACCTGCTGAATTGAGACATGTGCTTTCTCTTCATTTTTCCTTCTCTGTCTCCTGGGAGTGGGGCTCTTGCTCTCTCACTATTCAGTGTAGTTTCTCTTAATCTCATAACTGTCCCATAGTTTCCCACCTATCCAACTTATAAACAATGAGTATTGCTCATCAGAATAAAAATGGAAATTTGCTTTGCCATGTCGTGGCTATTTCAGAATTCAATCTCCAATATTGGGTTCTAGGTAATTCAATTCTTCAAATATATTTTCAGGAACCAACACTATGCCAGGCATTGTATTACCCACTGAGGTTACATCAGTGAACAAAACAGGCATAGAAACTGCTTTTGTGGACTTAAAATCTAGTGAGGAAGACTATAAAATGGATCATGAAACTTCAGGATGTGATGAGTCCTATAAGGAAAATAATAGTTAATTTATTGTAACTCATAGATAGTAATTTACAGTAATGTATAGGTTGTAATGGGAGTGGAGGAGTTATTCCTGCTCTTGCCAACGTAGGGTTTTCTGGAAATGATTTGAGCCAAGACTAAGGTATGGAGGGGAGTTGCCAATCTTATTGGTTACCAGAGTACATTCCAGGGCTGTTTCTTTTAATTTTTTAATTTAGAAAAAAATTTCCATTACTGTTGACACAGAATTATATTAGTTTCAGGTGTATAACATAGTGATTAGGCATGTATATAACTTACAAAATGATCACTAGTTAAGTCTAACACAGGACTGTTTCTAATGATTGCAATAGCCTTCTTGTCTCAGAAACGTAAATATGCAAATCCCCAGGCATATCCCACAACACCCGCTAAACCAGAAGCTCCAGTCCTGGGCTGGGGTCCAAGACTATGCCTTTTTAAATACGGCCTGATGCACACTTTATTTTGATATTTTTGGCCTTAAATCCTGGGTTACACCTACCTCACCACGCTTACAATATACCTTTTAATGGAATGAATTCAGATTATGCCCTTGCCGTTGATTCCAGACTTGTACTGTCCTAATTTTATTGCCTTTTTTCTAAGTCTACACCCTCAATGACACCTTAGGCTCGCTGGTCCCAGTCGTTCTTCTCTTCTACTTGGTGGTCAGTCTCACACTGTACCAGTTTCTTTTTGTTCCTATAGGACAGTACCGCCAACTCTTTCCAGTCAGAGCTATCCGTCCGTGGGTGGCTATTTACCAGTTGTATTATCTTGTCCCTTTTTAGGAGTGCCTCCCCCACTGCTATACCTTAACTCCAAGTTGTCCGTTTGGAAACGTTTATAAATATATAAAGTGGAGATAATACTCTGAGGATTTAAGTCCTTTTCTGCAGAGCCCACTGAAGGCAACTTTGCCCGCACCGTGTTTGCATAGTGAAGCTCTGAATTTTTACCCAATTTCCAAAAGAGTGGAAGTGCCAGAATGTCAGTAACTTTTCACTTTCGCCGTCTCTGACTAATGTTCCTAAAAGCTGGGACTCTGCCTTCTGCTCGGCAGTCAGGTGTCCCAACATGGCGGCCCCCAGGGCGCCACCGCGGGATGGGCGCGGACATATTGCCATCTAACACCGGAAATCGTTCCCTGCCTTTCTTCAAACTCGTGAGACCATCTTCACCCACCATAGACAGAGTGAGACAGGTGCCGAAGTTAAAGTGAGTTGAGGAAATACAACTTTTGCGCTCTCCATGTGGGACTGGGGAACAGGTCAGCCAGTATGTGGTTTTGTCTCTGGAAGTTTTTTTCGTCACGGTGGAAGTTTTGTACATCACAAGGTGGCATATGAATGACGTGTTGTGTGGAGCGCGCAGTCATCACCGGTCGGAGGGGGAGGGTAGAAGCACGTAGGTGGAGCTAGTAAAGGGGAATGTGTGAAAATCGGATTTGAGGGGAACTGAGGGTCAGTGTGTAGAGATGTTACCCAACCCAACGAGTGCCGGTGACGGGGGAAGTCCTACCGCTGCCACCAGGCAAATTTCCAAAGACGGAGTTCAGTGGAAAATAAAGGAATGTTTTATTCAATGGCAAGTTTCTGCCTAAAATATCTGGGTAACAAAAGTAAGGGGAAAGAAATAGAGTATGACATCAAAAATAGCTACTTAAATATTTGTCATTACAACTACCACATAGGTTCAAGAACTGAAAATAACACAAGAACATACATCTGTTCACAGCGCTGTTATCACCAATGTCTTTGGAACTAATGGCAACTTTCTGCCTCAGACCCTGTTCCTTCTAAGATTCCCAGAGAAAAGTCACCCTGTCACCCTCTGCCAGCTCAGTCAAGGTTGCACTGGAAACCTCTTTTCCCACCCAAAGAATCATAAACGTAAGTGGCTTAGCTGGTCTCCAGTCACAGTCTATCTTTAGGCGTATTTTGGAGTCTATGCCCCCAGGCCTCTGCTCACAGGCCCTTCATTGGCCACCACTGACATACCACTTGCAGGGGGAGGGGAAAGAATCAACTGACTTTGCTTCCATGCACACCCCGTTTCAGAAGTCCTCTCTCAGAACCCCATGCATGCTGAAAGCCAGTGGAAGTGTCTGGCTCTCAAACCAATGAGGGCCTGTATCAGCCATATTTGCCTTTGCCCCTCTTCCGACTTCCTGGTTTAGCAAGGGGTAAAACTGGCCAGTCACGCATGCCCAACCCAAACCCCACCCCCATTTCTGAGGGTGTGTATCACCCCATTATAATAATACCCTTGGCCTTTCAGAGTATGGGGTTCTGTACAGGGTACTGGTAGCATTTAGAATGAATGCAGTGTCAGGTTTAAGTTCGAGTCAGGTTTAATACACTGCTCAGTGATGCTGGGGGTGGTGTGGCTGGTCATCACATGGTGTCTGGCCCCCTTTCCTTCCTTTTTTAAAGATTTTACTTCTCTTTTTTAGAGACAGGAAAAGGGATGGAGAGAGAGAGAGAGAAAGATAGCCTGTCCTGGCATCCCATTTAGGGACCGAACCCGCAACCCAGGGATGTACTGAACCATAGTGCCCAACCAACTGAGCCATAACCATCAGGGCCTGGATTCCAATTAATCAGGAAGTGTGATCAGTGTCTGTGGTCAGGAGATGCTTGTGAATGTTAATTTTGAATGTCCAGGACCACTTGTATTTTGTTAAGGTTTCAACGTCCACTGCTGCTGTGGACAGAAGGTGTTAGGGCCCAGAGCACTAGCTCCAAGCCATCTGGTTTTCAATTTTTAATCCAGAAGTTGACTGACTACATGTCCAGGGACTAAACGCTCATTCATAATGTATCTTCTGTGGCACGTTTTCTGTGGCAAGGCAGAACTGGGCTGTTGTGACCCAGAAGTTTTAGTCTGTAAAGTGAAAAATGTTTATCTGTGTCTTTCATACAACATTTGCCAACACCCGCTCTGACCTCTTCATATAGAGCAGTGGACATTGTTGCTTATTTGCCTGACATACATTTTTTATGCTAACAGAATTTCCATTTTATTTAATATCCATCCCTCTGGAAAGGTGACCCATATACAAGTGTGTTAGTACGTTTTGGTTTTAGTCAACCATAGTGACTTCAGTTTCCATCACTACCGATTCAGTTACTATAAAATGATTTTAGATGCATTGTGTAGTTCTAACCAATGATATGAGGAGGAACCCCCAAGCCCCCCTGGAATTACTTCTGGAGGTTGGACCCCTTGTAGTGCAAGATTCCCCCACTAGGTAAGTGTTCTAGGAACTCATCTGTATCAGTGTACCAGCTGGCATTGTTGTGAGAGGCTGCATTTGTCTTCACAGAAATTTTTTTTGAAGACTCTTTCAACATGTATGCCCATTTTATGATGAGTGACATATTAGTGCACCTGCTCACACTGTGCTGAGTGTTCAGCAGTTTTTGACCAAAAACAGGATGACACCTGTGCCCCAAACATCCTGTTCACCCAATCTTACCCCCAGTGGCTATTTTTTCTTCCCCTGGATGAAAAAAAGTTCCTTAAAGGGAAATACTTTGCCAATGTGGAAGAGGTGAAACAAAAAACAGCGGAAGTACCAAAAGACATCAAATCGACGAGTTCAGAAACTGTTTTAAGCAGTAGAGAAAAATGCTTCAATCAGTGTATTTTATGAAATGGAGGATGCTTTGAAGGTGACTGAAGTTTAAACATGTAAGAATAAATGCATAATTTTTTATAAATAAATTCCATTTTGGGGGGCATATTTACATTTTCTTTTTGCATCAATATGAAGAGGTGAGAGCATGTTTTGGCAAACCTTGTATATGTGAAAATGTGTTAGTTTGGGGAGAAAATTTTGTCTTTTGAATATATAATTCTTTGAGTCTGAAAAGGAGTAGTTTGCCACCTTAAAATATGCCTCTTTAGGGTATTGGTTATTTTAGGCTGGTTAACTTGAAGAAACTGCAGCCCTGGGAGAAGCTCGGAAAACCTAGTAGAAGTTATCTTTGTGAAGAACATTTACATTTGTAAGAGCAATCTCATCTGTAAGGGTGTCTCCCTCACTATACCACATTCCCCATAACTATCAGTGGAAGAAGCAGGACTTATATCTGCATAACAGTCTTGCCATTTGTTTGCTGTGCCTTTATTGGTAATCTTCTGTAACTTACTCTCCACCCCCAACATCTTTTGACTTTAGGTGAAGGTGGTATTTCAGGTGTTGGTGGCTGCCATTTTTGCCAGTTACTTTGTTTTCTGGGTTGCTTCCATCAGTATAAGAGTTATGCATGTTATTAACCTTTTAAGTTATTTTTTCTCTGTTAATCTGTGTTCTATCAATTTAATTATTAGACCAGTCAGAGAATCTAGAAGGGAAGAAAAAAACTTTTTCTGCCTCCAACAATATCATTCCCTTCATCTTTTTTCACAGTTACTCCACTTAAATGCCACAGAATAAAGGAATACCTGCACTGCATTTAAAGTTTTTTATTTTTATTTATTTTTATAGAGAGGGGAAGGGAGGGAGACAGAGAGGGAGAGAAACATCAAATGGTTGCCTCTAACAAGTCCCCACTGGGGGACCAGGCCTGCATCCCAGGCATGTACCATGACTGGGAATCAAACTGGCTACCTTTCAGTTCATAGGCAGGCACCCAATTCATTGAGCCACACCAGCCAGGTCTGATATTAAAACTTTCTAACTGAAAGTGAGTAATGGTGGGTAGTCATGTTTTAGACCAGTATCTTCCTTGACAAAGGTCAATCTTTACCTTAACTGAGCCTATTTTCTTTTTGCATCCACAATAACATACTTTTGGAATGTTAGATTAACTTCTTTTTTTCCAGCCCCCTCAGGGAACAATCTCCCACTAGCCCAAGACTCTACAGAACCCCTCATGTTTATAGTTATTGCATTAATTGCTAACTATCCTATTTCCACCTGTATAAAAGAAGTATGTGTCTATTCTTTTTACTTTTTCTCCAATCCCAGAGATTTTCTCTTGCTTTCTCTCACCTCCCTAATCTATCACCAGTGGATTTTAGGTTACCTTCTTATGTCTTTCCTTTGACTTTAATGTATAAAATAAGGTGCAAAAATGCTTTGGAGCATTTTCTCAATCCACTGTTATTTTGTTTCCCGGCAATTGCTGTCAATTTGGCTCAAATAAACCCATAAAAATTTCCTACAGGATTGGACGTTTCTGATGAGGACTCTAAGAGCTATTGAATCGTGTGAAGCTGGAAGAAGTTACAGGGGTGGGTATAACGATTTCCAGGGACACACCTGACTGAGACCTGAACAGAAATTTAGAGCAGACCTAGAACACACCAAGACAGAGACTCCCTGCTGCCAGCTCTTTTCAGAGAACAGAAGAAAATGCTCCAGGCTCAGGTGACTTTGGTTTTATTTTTTATTTTTTCCTTTTTTATGAATAGATTTGTAGAGGCCTAGAAAAAAAAACACATTTGTTAATCTGAGGAGTATACACATATATATATACCTTTTGTCTGTCAAATGTATGAATGTGGTGTTTCTAGGTAAACAAGAATATTTAACTTCTTCACATTATAAAAACTTCTAATTGGTTGAATGCATGGATGAACAAATGAATAGTTACAAAATAGTATTTTACTAGGCCGGTGATTATTAAACTGTATATTAAAATAAACCCCACTAGATATATATATGCAGCCTATAATGTGAAAATGAATAGAAAAACTAACATTTCTTCAATGTCATTCAAGCACATCATGCCATTGAACAGCACGGTGCTATTACAGGAATCCCTGACATTTTACGATGTGGCCGTGGACTTCACCTGGGAGGAGTGGCAGCTCCTGAACCCCAGTCAGAAGGGCCTGTACAGGGACGTGATGTTGGAGAACTACAGCAACCTGGTGTGAGTGGGTGAGGACAGTGTCCGGTGTCATTCAGATGGTGTCCTATTAGTGGATTTTTCCCCCTCAGGTTCATTCTCTGAAATATAACATTCTCCCTTCCTGACAAACATCAGCCCAGTTCAGTATGTCTAAGTCTTCGGTCATTTTTCACAAGCAGGGTGTCAAGCCAGCAAACCAGATGTGCTGTCCAGGTTGGAACGAGGGGAAGAACTGAGGACAGTACAGGATGAATTGCATCATGTAGTCTGCCCAGGTGAGGGGGTGAGAACAAGCACAGTGGGAGTCGGGGAAGTCACATTCTAGTCAGAGATGGTGTCAGAGCTGTGACAGTGAATGAGGAAACTCAAACCACCCTCCATGTGTGAGAACCCTTTTTGTTCATAGAAGTTTAAAGGAAACTATACCTCATTTTTCTCTCTTGGGCTCTGACCCCCATTTGCTTTATTTACATCTTGTTTGGGTTTGTGTAGTTTTTTTCATCCTAAGATTCTCAGATCTTCCTCTCTTTTTGTCCACAGTCACAGCATCTCTGCCTGTGTTACCACTTCTCTTGCTGTGAAACTCTACTTTCTAGGCCTCTCTGGAAAGATAGAACTTTGAATTCGTCACTTTCTCTCACTACGGGGCCATAGTGCCCTGTTTTGACATAGTGCTTTCCTTCTCTGAAATCAAACCCCAACTTGGATGTTGTGTTCCCATGATAATCTCGTTTCACGTCACATTGTTCTTTGCTCTGCTACCCCCAAGAAACAATCTTAACGTGGTAAACAAGTGCCAACACAAATTATATTATAACTTATGTCTGCTTCAGAAAACTCCCTTCCTAGTTTTCGTAATTCAGATTTTACTTTTTTTCTTAGATGTTATCAATGCATTTTTTGTTTTGAAGCTTTTTTCCCCACATCATAATATTTTTAATGGTTTTACTTAGATTTAATTCATATACCATACCATTTACTCATTTAAATTATATAGTTAATTCGTTTTCAGTATATTCATCCTTGTGCAACCATTACCACACTCAATTTAGGAACATTTTATATATATACATATATATTCTCATCATGGCCTTGATTTCTGTAGCTTTGCCGTAAGCTTGGAATTTGGTAGAAGTGAATCTTCCAACTCTGTTCTTTTCTCTCAAGACAATTTTGATAGAGATTACATTGAATGTCTGTCAATTTGGTAGTAATTCCATCTTAACCATGTTATATATCCTAATTCAGAATCATTGGGTGTTTTTCCATCTAATTTGGTCTTTAATTTCTTTCAACAATGTTTTATAAGTCTCAGAGTAAAAGTTTTACACTTCCTTTCAATTTATTCTTAAGTATGAGATTTTTTTGTGTGTGTGTATGTGTGTGTGTATTTTTTTTTAACATGCCCAGTTAGGAATTTATGATCAGATCATCTTGTTAGGTTACTTTCCATAGAACCCACTCCCTCAACCCCACTTTTTTTGTCCACAGATGTGTGTATACAGTTGTTAAGGTATTTTTTTATTATTTAAAAGATTTTATTTATTTTTAGGCAGAGGGGAAGGGGTGAGAAAGAGAGGGAGAGAAACATCAATGTGCAGTTGCACTCGTGCACCTCCTACTGGGGACCTGGCCTACAACCCAGTCAAGTCATGTGCCTGACTGAGAATCAAACCAGTGACCCTTTGGTTCACAGGCCAGTACTCAATCCACTGAGCCACACTAGCCAGGGCAAGAGATTTTTTTTTATTATGTAGTAAATGGAATTGATTTTTTAAATGCATTTTCCAATTATTTGCTGCTTGGTCTTAAAAGTAAAATTATTTTCTCATATTCTGATGACACTTAGTCCCAGGTAACCAAGTTTCCCTGTCATATGACATTGCAGTTCTTTTTCAGTGATCTTTGTGATATGCCATCATTTTGACTAGAAAGTTTCTGTCATCCTGTTTAATACCCCTTAATGTGTCCATACCTAGGATTGCCTATAATTTATGGCATTGCATAATTTCTTCAAAACTTGCATTCTGATAGCATAATATTTTTGAAGATGACAGCTGTACCAAAAACAGAAAAAAATAGATACTGTCTCCACTCTTAACATTACTTTTGTTTTCAGTAGAAGTACTGTAGTCCTATATATGTATAATCATCTTAAACTTTGTTTTACAAAGCATGCTATATTTTCCCCTCATCTGAACTTCAGTAATAGTCCTCATTTCATTAAGAGGTATTTCTCCTACCCAGTGGCTCAAGCCACATAATTCCCTGGAGTAATTTTTAAGTCCTCACTTTCATGAACCTCTTCTCATGTATCCCATGGATTCCATCAGTGAACTTTTTTTTCTCTTTTAAGTACGCATTGAGGCAAAATTAGGTTTATAGTTGTGAATATGCAAAACACAGCTTATTCTTTTATTATTATTTATTAATTATTGTATCATTTTCCATATGAATACTGTAAACCTACTTTTGTCCACCATATACATTCTGATTTTGTCAACCTCTTACATTCCATCACCCCTTAAACCATGTTTCATGGATTATAATTGCCTTTACTACTTTACTTCATGTGTATATACCAAACTATGAAACCTAGATGACCCACAAATTTAGCTCAGTTCTGAACTACGTATCCAAGAAATAGTGTCAGACCTTTCAAGTTAAAAGGTTAGTCCCATAATATTGCCCCTACTTCAGATGTCAATTGCAAGCCCATATTGTCACCTGTGCTTCTGACCAACTGGCTATAAATTGGAGGGTTTCATGAACTCTTCTTTGGGTTCAATTAATTTGCTCAAGTGTTTCACAGTACTCAGATAGTTACCTATGTTAAGAATTTTTATAGAGGTTTAATCTCTAGGCCCACTCTCCTTTCCCATATGTCAGTAGGTGGGGCTGAAAGTCCAACCTTCTAATCAATTGTTCTTTCTGGTAACCAGCTTCCTCCTGAGGCTATGTAGGAACAGTGTGCTAAGTTACCTCATTATCATAAACTCAGCTGTGATTTTAATGGTTTTTATTTTTATGTAGAAAAAAAGAGACTCATCACTTATCCTATAACACATAGGCTTCTCATTAGGTAATTTACATGAAGGCATTTTTTAAAAAGTTTTATTTCAAATTAATATTATGATATATTACGCAATGATTCACTGTTCTTTTCTTTCCTAGAACTCAGGAGAGTTGATGATCCTTTTCAGTGTCACTTGCAAAGTTGAAGCATTCAGGAGAATGTGGAACAGTGCCTTGAACGCAATATGTTTGCAAATATTGTTAATCAGGGTGAAGGTCATTTCATATTAAAGCAAAACTGCTATATGATTAAGATAAATAAAAAACCTTTAAAATCAAATTTAAATATTAAAAACCTAAACAGAAGCTGTCAGTTAAAGGACTGTGCTGAGTTGAATGGAGACGGGACATCCATTCTGCATGCTAACCATGAACAATTTCATACTGAAATCACATTGCCTGTCAGTACTGAACCCATCAATAATAAGTCCCAGCAACATAGAACTCACAATGTAGAGAAAGACCACTTATGCATTTAGTGTGGGAAAGGCTTCATCAAGATGTCTGAGCTCACTGATCATCAGAGAGTTCATACTAGAAACAAAGTTCATGGACACAGTCTGTGTGGGAAAGCCTTCTCTAGAAAATTGAGTCTTACTGAACATCAGAGAATTCATACAGGTCTAAATCAGTGTGAATGCACTGAATGTGACAAAACCTTCCTCAAAATATCACGGTTCACTTTACACCGGAAAACTCAACAAGAAAGAGGAAGCTTATGTGTGTACTGAATGTGGGAAAGCATACATCAAAAACTCTCTGCTCATCAGTCATCAGCAAACTCATACAGCAGAGAAACCCTATGGATGTAGCTTATGTGGGAGGACTTTCTGTAGTAAGACTAATCTCAAAACACATGAGAAAACTCATACAGGAGAGAAACCTTATAAATGCACTGAATGTGGAAAGAGTTTAGCAAAGAAGAACAGGTTGATTGTACATCAGTGGACCCACACAGGAGAGAAACCATATAGATGTAGTGAATGTGGAAAAGGCTTCGTTGACAAGAGTTATCTTACTGTACATCATCGTATGCATACTGGAGAGAAACCCTTTATATGCAGTGAATGTGGTAAGATCTTCCATAGAAAGACAATTCTCACTGAACATCAGAGGCTTCACACAAGACTAAATCAGTATGAATGCACTGAATGTGACAAAACCTTCCTCAAAATATCACAGTTCAATATACACCAGAAAACTCACAAGAAAGAGAAACCTTATGTTGTGTACTGAATGTGGGAAAGCATACACCAAAAACTCTCTGCTCATCAGTCATCAGTGAACTCATACAGGAGAGAAACACTATGGATGGAGTCTATGTGGGAAGACTTTCTGTAGTAAGACTAATCTCAAAATACATGAGAGAACTCATACAGGAGAGAAACCCTATGGATGTAGTCTATGTGGGAAGACTTTCTGTGGTAAGGCTAATCTCAAAATACATGAGAAAACTCATACAGGAGAGAAACCTTATAAATGCAATGAATGTGGAAAGGGTTTCTCACAGAAGAAGGGGTTGATTGTACATCAATGGACTCATACAGGAGAGAAACCTTATAGATGCAGTGAATGTGGGAAAGGCTTCGTTGAAAAGAGCTATCTATTATACATCATCATACTCATACTGGAGAGAAACCCTTTGTATGCAGTGAATGTGGTAAGACCTTCCATAGAAAGACAATTATCACTGTACATCAGAAAACTCATACAGGAGAGAAGCCCCATGAATAGTCTACACAGGAAAGGTTTTGGTAAAAAGTGTACCCTCAAAATACATGGGGAAACTCATATAGGAGAGAAACCTTTTTTAATGCAATGAATATGGGATAGGCTGCTCAGTGAAGTTCTGCTTCATCAGACATCAGCAAATTCACACTGGAGAGAAGCTCTATGTGTGTAGTTGTGGAAAAGGCTTAACCATGAAACATGATCTCACTGTACATCACCAAAGTCACGTGTCAGAAAAATCTGTGTGTGAGATGAATGTGGTAAAGGCTTCACTGCAAAGAGTCATGTAATTGTACATTAGTGAATTTACAAGGAGAGAAACCCAGTCTGCACTGAATGTACATAAGGCTTCTGGGTGAAAATGCAGCTGATTGTACATGAACAGACTGATACAGAAACCTTGTATATATAATGAATGTGGGGAAAGATTGACAGGTAAGTGTAATCTCATCAGACATTAGCTAAAACATGGGAGAGAAACCCTATGTATGTAGTGTGTGTAGAAAAGGCTTTGCCATGAACTGATCTCACTTTATATTAGTGAGCTCATAATTGAGAAAAAAACGTGTATATGCAGTGAATGTGGGAAAGGCTTTACCATGAAGAGTCATTTATTTTTTAAATGAGTGTTAATTGCATTTTTTCCATTACCTTTAGTCCCCCTATACCTCCCTCCCCCCCAATCACCACACTGTTCATGTCAGTGAGTCCTTGTTCCTCAATCCCTCCACCCACTACACTCCCTCCTTAGCTGTCATCCTGCTTTCTATGAGTCTGCCTCATTTTGCTTGTTTTTTTCAGTTCATTAGATTCTACATGTGAGTGAAATATGGTGTTTGTCTTTCTTTGACTAGCTTATTTCACTTAGCATAATGATCTCCAGGTCCATTCATACTGTTGCAAAGGGTAAAACTCTTCTTTTTTATGGCCAAGAAATATTCTCTTGTGTAAGTTTCCTATAGTTGTTTTATCTACTCATCTACTGATGGACACTTGGGCTGCTTCCATATCTTGGTGATTGTAAACAATGCTGCATTGAACATAGGGGTACTTATGTTCTTTTGAATTAATGTTTTGGGTTCCTTTGGATATATTCCCAGAAATAGGATCACAGGGTCAAAAGGCAGATGCATTTTCAATTTTTTGAGGTATCTCCATACTGCTTTCCACAGTGGCTGCATCAGTCTACATTTCCACCAATAGTGCAAAAGAATTCCCTTTTGTCCACATCTTCACCAGCACTTGTTTGTTGATTTATTTTTTAAAATATTTATTTACTTTTAGAGAGGGGAAGAGAGGGAGAAAGATGGAAACATCAATGTGTGAGAGATACATCGATCAGTTGCCTCTCACATGCCCCAAACTGGGGATGTGGCACACAAAACCCAGGCATGTGCCCTGACTGGAAATCAAACCAGCGACCTTTTGGTATACAGGCCAGCACTGAATCCACTGAGCCACACCAGTCAGGGCATGTTTATTGATTTATTGATAATAGCTAATACAGGTTTGAGATTATATCTTATTACAATTTTAATTTGCATTTCTGATGATTACTGACATTGAGCATCTTTTCATATGTCTGTGTGTTGGCCATCTGAATGTCCTCTTTGGAGAACTATCTATTCATGTTCTTTGCCTATTTTTTAACTGGGTTGTGTTTTTGGTGTTAAGTTTTGTAAGTTCTTTATAAATTTTGGATATTAGCCCCATATGATGTATTAGCGAATATATTCTTCTATTCTGTGTGTTGTCTTTATTTTGATGTGGTCCCATTTGTTTATTTTTTCTTTTGTTTCCCTAGCCTGGGGAGGTATATGTGATAAAATATTGCTAAATCCCAAGGTTTTGCTGCATGTTTTCTTCTACTCTTTTTATGGTTTTGTGCCTAACATTTAAGTTTTTAATCCATTTTCAATTTATTCTTGTGTGTCATGTGAGCAGGTGGTGTAGTTTCATTTTTCTGCATGTATCAGTCCAATTTTCCCAGCACCACTTATTGAATAAACTATCTTTAGCCCATTTTATGTACTTGCTTCCTCTCTCAATTATTAATTGACTATAAAGGCGTGGGCTTATTTTGGGGGTTTCTATTGTTTTCCATTTATCTGTGTGTCTGTTTTTATGCCAGTACCATGCTGTTCTGATTACTATGGCCTTATAGCATAATTTGATATTAGGTAGTATGATTCCTCCAACTTTGTTTTTTCTCAGGATCATTGTTGCTATGTGGGGCCTTTTGTGGTTCCATATAATTTTTGAAACATTTGTTCTAGTTCTGTGAAATATGGCATTGAAATCTTGATAGGAATTGCATTGAGTCTATAGATTGCTTTGGGTAGTATGGATATTTGAATTACGTTAATTCTTTCTACCCATAAACACGGTATGTGTTCCCATTTATTAGTTTCTTCATTGTGTGAAGAGTCATTTAAATGTTCCTCACTGCACTCATACAGGAGAGAAACCTTGTATATGCAAAGAATGTGGCTAAGGCTTAACTCAGAGAAGTATGCTCATTGCACATCTATGAATTCATACAAAGAGAAAGTAGGTATACAGTAACTGTGAAAAGAGTTGACATGAAGAGTACTTAGAGCAATCTTATACTGTAAAAATGTCATACAAATGCTATGAATTTGGTGAAGTCTTTATGAAGAAGACATGCCTCATATTACATTAGATATTTCACTCAGGAAAGACTTCATTGCATGTACAGAATGTGAAAAATTCTCATTGAGCAAAAATGATCTCACTACCCAGCAGAGAATTCACATGGTTGAGAAACCTGATGAGTGTAATAAATGTGGGAAAGACTTCACTAAAAAGACTGGAGTCAAAGTTCATCAAAGAAAACATACAGGAGCGAGGCCCTATGGGGGCAAAGATTGTGTGAAAGCTTTTGCCCACTTGTCAGTTATTGTTAAACATAAGAGAATTCACAGGTAGTTGCTTTGGAGAAAGCCTGTTGCCAGTTGTAGTTCCTGGAGATAATATGAATTGAAGAATGTTGCCTCATCATTTGTCAGGGTATCCATGGAGAAGTAACTCATAAACACATTCAATTTGGCTGTATTTATCAAAACTTCAGATAACTTAATAAAGGAAAGAAGCTTTAAATTAAAAAGCATCTGTCACAAGTCTAAACAGATAATATACCTCACAAGCAATTCAGGATGGGATACCTAAAGCTGTATTTGAGTTGCCTTGTCCTTGATTTATATAAGTTAAGTTTTAAATAGTGGCAGTTACTCTCATCATGGCTTAAATTTTAATATACACAACACAAGAGTGTTCTATATCTGTTTCAATATGTAATTAAATTTTGCATTTTTTAGCTCCAAATCGCTGTTATTTCAGAATACTTAAAGTACTTGAAAATGACACTGTATATACTGTACTTTTCAGACTATAAGACACACTCCCCCCAAATTTTGGGGGGAAGAGGGGTACGTCTTATAGTCCAAATGTAGCTTTACATGTACATTGGTGAAATGTTATTTATGTTATTAAATATTTTACCACACTTTTTTTTGCTTCAAAATTCTTTTCCTATTTTCCTTCTCTAAAACCTAGATGTGTCTTATGATCCAAAAAATATGGTATTCATTGCATATGTATAACAACATATTTAGATGTGTAGCATTAAGTGGTTTATAAAGTTAATATAAATATGTTATTTATAACATTTAATTTTGAAATAAGTTTAGAGTCACAAAAACTGAAATTTTCTGGAAATTTCATAAATGCCCTTGAGATAGCTTACTCCCAAAGGTAATCCCTTTCAGGGGGGTCCAACCTTTTGGCATCTCTGGGCCACAATGGAAGAAGAAGAGTTATCTTGGGCCACGCATTAAATGCATTGCAACATGTAATCACACACAAAAAATCATATTTTAACTAAATTTACAAGTTTGTGTTGGGCCACATTCATAGTCATCCTGAGCTGCATGCATCCTATGGGCCACAGGCTAGATACCCCTGTCTTAGTCACAGTTCATTATCAAAGAGAGGAAAGTGAAATTGTTACAGTGCTGTTAACTACAAGATTTATTTGTATCTCTACTTTTAACATGCACTTGTTTTTGTCTGATTTTTAAATATAGTTTTAAGAAACTATCACTATGTAGGTTTTTGCTACCAACACCACAGTGGAAACACAGAATGTTTTGTTATCACAAACTCCCTCATGTTACCACTTCATAGTCACATTCTTTCCCTGACCCTAATCCTTGACATCACAGCCGTCTTGGTATCTAATTTTGTCATTAATAGAATATTAAGATGGAATCAATTAGCATGTGCCCTTTTGAGATTGGTTATTTGACCTTGTGAGGTATAGAAAATGCACACCCACTGGTCTGTGCCCCCAGTTCCTGACACAGAGCTCCTGAAATTTATAAACTCTTAAGTGATAGTACTAGGAGCATTTTTTGTTCTGTCAAGTCTTCTCTGGTTGGAATGTTCAGCTCAATCCCACACATCTAGAGTGGGGCAATGGGCTGGAAATAGTTAATGATCAATCATGGCTACTTGAGGAAGCCTTCGTAAAGATCCCAGTATGAGGGGGTTTAGAGAGCTTCAAGGTTTATGAACACATCCAAGTATTGGTTGAGTGATGCACTCTAACTTCATGGGGACAGAAACTCTGTTCGGATATTCTCAGACATCATGTTAGTATCTCTTCATCTAGCTGCTCATCTGTAACCTTAATGATATCCTTTAGTAAAGTGCTAAATGTAAGCATGTGTTTTTCCTGAGTTCTGTGATGTGAGCCACTCTAATTGAACCAAAGGAGGCACTGTGGGAAACTCCATCTGAAGCCAAATAAGAAGTTGTGTGTAACCTGGAGACTTAACACATTTAATTGGCATCTGAAGTGGGGTGGAAGCTGATTGTAGCACTGCAACCTTAAGTTGTGAGATATGACACATTGTGTCAGAATTGAGCCAAAATGTAGAACAATTAGGTGATGTGGAGAATTTGTGGTGTGGGGAACTCCCCCCCTCCTTTTGGCAACCAGGAATGTTGTGAGTGTGAAAGTAAAGGAAAAACTCAGGAGAAAGACTGAACTGTAGGTTTTGCCAAAACAGACCTCAAGTGAATTCAACATAAGATCTAGCCTGAAGCTCTCTAGGGTCTTCTCTGCCTGCATGCAGCCTAGGTGTCCCTGTCTAACAGCTCAACGGCATGGTCAACTTTCTGTTCTGTCCAAACTGATGGATACAGTGCATCCCATGCTAAGTTGGACATGGATAGATTTCCATTTCTAAAAACTTAAGTAGTAACCCTGCATTTGTGACTATCTGTTGGAAAGAGAGGAAGGCACTGGGGAGTGTATAAGAGATATCTATTTCTTCTCACCTGGCAGAGTCATAGCAACCATTATAAGCACTCCCATCAGAAATTGGGAAATGCTCTAGGAGGTTTTAGATCCTGTGTAAGGCCAGGACTGGAACTTCTAGAAATGACCCAGAGTTCTGGCCACACACTTCTCTTGGCCCTTTGGTGTCCATAGCAATAGTTAAGGAAGTACTTGGGCAGAGAGCACCAGATTGGAAGTAGTTAGGTATTCAGGTTCAGCCTTTGGCAGCCCCCAGTGGAGTCTTCAAAGGCTTAAGGTCTCGTGACCCTGAATCTATGTGGACCCCAAGTGAAGAGCTTGTGGGGTGGATAAAGCAGGAATGCTTGTGCATGTCCATGTTTGGGGGATTTACTTAGGTTCGTTTACTGAAGGATCTGGGCATTATTAGTTTGGGCCTTTTGGTTAAGGCTTAGTCTGAAGAGATAAATGACTAAAGATCTGATGTTCATGGCTTAAGGTCTCTATGTCAACCCTCCTAAACTTTGTGATGGAAAAACTGTGGGAGCTTTGTACCAGTGAACTCTGCTTGTTGTCTACATTAGTGATTTAACCTAAATCAAGTTTTATTTAAATCATGGAAAAGTGTCAATGGACAAGAGTTTCTGTGGTAAATTTCAGATTGAATTTGAAGTTGTTGTTTGAAGAATGGAGGATTTGTTTGGGTTTGTGAACATAGGACTCTATATAAGTTTTGAGACCCATATTCCCAGGCTAGTAGGTATTTTGAAGCTCAGCTTTTGGATGTTGAGATTGGCTATTTGACTATAGCCATTGGCTATTTGGACTTTCAGTCGTTCAAGCCCAAGTCCCTGCTCAAGGTTCCCATTAAAAATTTGTGTCCTAGAGAATTTGAGATCTTGCTTTTTGACATGAGTCATCAGTGTGGCTGCAATAAACTCTTATAAAAAATTTCTTTCATACCTCCATTCTTCTCAATGTTCTCACAAATCATAATAGTTTACCATGATCAATGGTGTATCTACAAGTAAAGATGGGATTTTTTTGTTCATCTAGGGCAAAGTTTATTCTCGGATATTTCTTTTCAGGTTTGTCAGATACAAGTAAAAACAACCATTTTCCTAAGTTCTACTCGTTAGTGAGTAGAAAACTCATTAAAAAAATTTTAGACTACTTTTATTAAAAAATAAAAAAATTTATTAAAATTTCATTAAAAAAATTTTAGACTACTTTTCTAAAACTTAAAATCCTATGTATAAACATACAGTCAAAATATCTTCCAACATGGTTGTAGTTTTTTTACATTGTCTCCGGTAAATTAAGAGTTCCTGTTACTCCACCTTATCACCAGCATTTCATCTTTTCTGCTTTTTGATTTCAGCCATTCTAATAGCTGAATACTTAGATCATATTGCAGTGCTAAATTGTATTTCCCTGAGAGCAAATGATGTTGGCCATCTTTTCATACACTTATTTCCCATCTGCTTATCTTTAAAAGTGTCTGTTCAAGGTCTTTGCTCATTGAATAAATTGCTGAGTTGTAAGAATTCTGTTCTGGGACCAGTGTTTTATGAGATAAAAATGTGTTTGATGAATCTGTTGAGATTTTAATTATTTATTTATTTGGATTTTATTTATTTATGCATGCCTGTGGACCTCTAAGTGTTGCAGCATCATTTGTTGGAACGTTTAATCTTTCACCATTGAATACCCTTTGTACTTTTGTCAAACAGTTGAATGTATTTGATATGTGTGGGTCTTTTTATATCTATTCTGTCCCATTTAACTATGTTTATCCTTTCAGAAATACTGTCAATACCAATAATACACATTAGTTTAAACTCTGTTGATGTAAGCCCTGTATGATGGTTCTTTTGGTCAGAGTAGTTTTTGCTATTTTTAATGTGGAAACCTGGCAAATAATATCTTTACCAGGAGATAAACGTTGTTACATTGGTATTTCCTGTCCCTAGTGATGAGAAACTTCACTAGCTGTGATGAAAGACTTCGATTCCAAGGTGTCTTTTCTTTTCTTTTTTCTTTTTAGAGTTTATTTATTTATTTTTAGAGAGGGGAAGGGAAGGAGAAAGAGAGGGAAACATCAGTGTGCGATTGCCTCTTGTACACCCCACCGTCCCACCCCAGGGGACCTGGCTGGCAATCCAGGCCTGTACCATAGACTGGGAATCAAACTGATGACCCTCTGGTTCTTAGGCAGGCACTCAGTCCACTGAGCAACACCAGTCAAGGCCCGAGGTGTCTTTTCCAAAACGCACTTGTTTAATGAGGAAAATAGACCAACCCAAAAGATGGGTTAATAAAATGCCTGATTACTACTCCTCAAAATAATTGAGGATGTAAAAGACAAAGAGACTGAGAAACAGTCGCAGAACAGAGAAAATCAAGGAAACGTGATGTCTAAATGCAATATTGTATTTTGGGTTGAATCTAGGGACAAAAAAGGATGTTGGTGGAAAAACTTGTGAAATCCGAGAATCTGTAATTTGGTTCAATATTATACCAATGTTAATCTGTCCGTTTCACAAATCTACGTGTCATGGTGATATAAAATGCTCACAGAATGGGAAGTTGAATGAAGGTATATGTGAACTCTTTGTAATCGTACCTTGTGACATTTGTGTAAGTATAAAAATCCTCTACAATAAAATTTTATTAAAAGTATGTCTATTATATGTCAATTATATCTCAAAACTGGTAAAAAAGATAAAATCTAATTTTATTGTAATATCTCATGCACATATCTCCATAGTATAAAATATTTATGTATATCCATATAATTAATATGAAGTAGGTATAATGTCATGGGTGAACTAGTAGGATGGTAACTAAAGTCACATAGAAAATATGCACTAAAGTGGGATATATTTTAAAAACATAAAATTCAATATGTTCAGTTTATATTATGATCCTTTCATTATCCAAACTCTTATTTTCATATTCCATGATATGTTGGTACCTTTTTTCTTGTGTGTCCCAGACATCTCCAGTTACTTTTAATCCTAGGTTGTTTATAATTTTGCAATTGTACCTGATGCCTTTTAAAAAATATTCATGTCCTCTAAATTTTGTATTTCATAATGGCAATTCATCTTAACTGCCTTAGGAGCATAATTTATGTATAACATTTACATTGTAATTTTGCAGCTTGTTACATTTAGTAAGTTTAGATTATGCTATCATCACCACAAATTAGTTTTCAGAAAATGACCTCATACATAAATTAATTGGATGATTGCTTTGTTGTTGTTGAGTTTTACAAGTTCTTTATATACAACATTTTGAATACAAGTCCATCAGATGTATGACGTGGAAATATTTTCTCCCAATCTCTGGCTCCACTCTTCACTTTCGTAGATATTGTGCTTAGGAATACAAATGCTTAAAATTTTAATTAAGTCCAGTTTATTATTATTACTTTATGGCTCATCCTTCACTGTATTCTTTCAGAACTCTATGGCTAACTCAGGTTCAGGAACATTATCTCTTGTTTGCTTCTCTCAGTTTTATACTTGTTATAGCTCAGTCTGTGGTCTATTTTAAGTTAGTTTTCCTGTATGGCTGGAGTCTGAATTTATTTTACTGCAAATGGATATGCAATTACCCCAGCATCTTTTGTTGAAAAGAATTATCTCATTGGGTTATCTTGGGACCTTGTTCAAAAAGCAATAGACCTTAATAGTGTTGGATTCTCAATTCTGGTTGTTCCTCTCTCGTTGGCTCGAGACTTTTACTGACCTCATTTTTAGTGGCCTTTTACAAAGCCCCCATCCCAATGACAACTTCAGCTTGTCCCAGCCACTGTTTTGCCCTGGTCAATGATGGCCAGTCCCATACTGTATCATTTTCTAAATCCTTTTCTTTTACTAAAAATCACTTCCTGCAAGAGATTTTCCGCCAGAGTCTTCCCGTCGATGTCCGTTTACCCGGTGTATGACCTTTTCACTTTGCAGGATTTCATTCTCTACTGCTACATCGACACCTGGCCGTTTTGAAACTTAAAAAAAAAATTTTGTACAAAGTGGAAAATAAAGGCTGCTCCCATGTGACTTTCTAGCTCAGTCCGCTGAACAATATAGATACGCAGATCCCTCCGTATTTACCTCGAGAAGCTCGAATCTCTGAAAATAATACTCATTTTCCACAGGAGTACAAGTGCCAGGATAAGAGCTGATTTCAGGAGTTTCTCACCTTCCAGCTAATCGTGGCTGCTGGTGCCAGGGTTGAGCCTTCCCTCTGGGCGGCAGTCATACGTCCAACATGACGACCCCCTAGGCAGTCACTCGAAACGGGCACCGACCTTGTTGCTTCAGAGGGGTATCCAGAAATTGCCCGCTTTCCTTCAAACGCCTCAGATCCTCGTCGGCCGCCGTAGGCCGATGACGTATCTGGGCGACGTTTCAGTGGCAGAAACAGTTTGCGGAAGTGTTAAGTTCAGACTCTCCTGCTGCCTGGAAAAAAGCAGGTCTTGTCCTTTGAAGTTTTTAGAAAGATTCTGTCTCCTGGGAGGTTTGTCTGCCCCAGAGTACGTGAGGTCAGAGGGGCACAGTGGTGTATTTGGACCCATGAAATTATCGGCGGGGTCGGGTGGGAGGAGCGTCTAAGTATTTGGGAGCAACCAGGTGTGATGTGCCTGTCTGTGGTTGGGGTACCTTTGGGGTAATCAGGCAATTAAGGGTTTGTAGAGATCGACGACCGTTTCCCGACCGTCATGGTCTTTTCGAGTCACTCTGTAAAGGATGGAGGTGGCATTTAGTATAATCGCGGTGTCAGGGTTCGGAATTTAACTTGGGGCTCAGTGATGTTGTGGCCAGTGTGGATGGTCATCACGTGAGGGTGTTTGGTGTATGTTTCGGAATAATAAGGGTGTGTGTGTGATCTGTGGCTTTCCGGGGAGGCTCCTGATCCTGAGGACGCCCAGGACCCCGGGCTGGTGGTTGGGTTGAGGTTCCAACCTCAGCTGTTGGGACGCGACGGAATCCTTAGCATTCCGTAGCTTAAGTATATAGCAGTTTTTCCTACTGTTAATTAAGCTTGTGTTGTTTGCAGTTTGGCTTGTTATGAATAATGCTGCTATGAACACTTTTGTTCATGTGTTCTGGTTCAGATGTGCCTTTATTTTGGAGCAGGGGATTGAGCTTAGATACAAATCTCAGAGAAGGTAGTAGTGCCCACGGCAAGTAGTTAGAGATCCTACTGTTTTTCAGCCTTTTACCCAAGGGTTGGTTAACTGCAGTGGAGAGACTAATCCAGCCACGCCCTTCCGGCACTCATCATCTGACTGCTTTCTCTCTGCAAAGGCAGAACTGAGTCCTTGAGACCCTGACCCTCAAAGCCAAAAATATATATCTATACCTGCGCAGAAAATGTTTGCCAACACCTGCTCTCACCTCTTTCTATGTAGCAGCGGACACTGTTGCTTACTTGCCAGACATACATTCACACTTTCTTCTATGCTGATAGAATGTCCATTTCATTTAATATCTATCCCTCTGACAAGGTGACCCATACCTCAGTGTGTTAGTAAGTCCTGGTCCATCTTAGTCAACAGTCGTTCCAGTTCCCTTTGCTAATGATTAGTGATTGGCTTACCATGAAATGAGCTTAGTTACGTGGTGCGTGCAGTTTTAGCAGTTTTAGCTCGCTACAAAAGTGGAAATCTGCTTAGTGGTTTCTGGAGAACATTTTTAAATAAGCAGTTCCTTGAGTCTCTTTTTCCATGTTGATGTAACATTGTCAGAATGTAACCTTAATTTTTTGTCTTACTTTCCAACGTTTAGCGTTTACTCTTATCTCAAAGCATTGGCTCAACTCTCCAATTCAAAATGGGTGAGTGGGGTTGTAGTGGACATCTATGCCCTGCTGCCTACCCAGAAAATTCACTTGCTAGTGTCTGGAGTTAACAGTTTCTAGGAGGGAAGGATCATAAAATTATGACTCATTCAGGATTTCAAATTGAATGATGTAAAATTGTTATGATGTTCTTCAAGGCGAAAAAAGGTCTATTTAATGTGATTTGTCTCCCATTAATTCCTTGTAGACTTTGCACAATTTTCCTTTGCTATGTCTCACTACAACTACATATATTTTATTGGTGTTTCTAAGAAACAAGCTTTTGGCATTGTTGAGCTCTTCCGTTAACTTGTTAATTTAAAATCTACAACTTAGTATAAAAGCAATAGTTTCATGTATGTATATATGTACTGCTCACATGTGTAATATATACAAATATACATGTATGTACCATGTGTATAAAATACATATTTTACACATATATAAAATATGATAGCCACTGTGTGTGTGTGTGATTCCGACACCAGCCAGCAGTGTCTGCAGTGTTACAGATGGTACAAAATAAATTCACATGGACTACCGAGTCCTGTGGAGGAAAAGGGATGGCAGGACTTCTCTCTCAAGAGGAGAGCTCCCAACACTTGCCTTGAGAGGCTTTTATTAGATTCAATTTGCATAGGAATACAGGGTGTATAGGTAAAGCTCATTAATCATTATCAGGCAGTAAGGATCAAACAATAGATAGCATACAAAGAACTCTGAGGGCTTATTTTTAGTCAGGGTCAGATAGTTAAATGACCATAAAACTTTGGGGAACAAACTCACTTCCTGCTTGGACTCTTATCATTTAATTGAACGCATTCTAAACAAAGCAGGTTTTGCAGGATTTTACATATTCTTTCTTAGGCCTGATCCCCTAGGGAACCCACCCTTTCCAGCACAGGGCTGCACTCACCACCAGCATTGTTTCAGGCTTAAGTCGTGCAGAGGAAGTAAGGCAGCCAAGAGATTAGGAACTTCTTGCAGACAGAATGAGGACTCAGGTTATGTCAAAGCCAGGGGGCAAGGGTCCATCACCCCTTTTCTGTAGCCCCCAAGTCCTTCCCTGGGGGCCCCCCATGATCGTGCCTGTCTTAGGTCATCCCTCCCTTGAGTAATCTTACCTGTCATTGGCTGACGGATCGAGCATTGGGGGCCAGGGAGGGTGAAGTAAAAGAGGCAGAGGCAGAGCCCCTGCCAGGGAGATAAGCTTTGTCTCCTTGGTGGCTTACTGTCTGAAGATCACTCACTCAGCCATGGGGGGTTACAGCTCCTGACTAGGCAGGGCAGTTCCCAACATGTGTGTGTATACACACACACATACACACAGCTGTTGCCCAGGTGAAGAAGCAGAACACTACCAGCACCCCAGGGATATTCCGTGAGCCCCATTCCAATTATATTACATCCTCACACCCAAAGTAATGACCATCTACTCTCCATCCCAAGCACTTTAAAGCTTTTCTTTATAGTTTTATCATGTAATTAATCATTCCTAATCTTTATGGTTTATTTAGTTGTACCTAATTTTAACTGTATCAAGCAATCATATATCATGCAGTTTTTTTATGTGAATCTTCCTTAGCTGAATACATAGGTGTATATATTTTTTGCTCTGTAACAAGGGTCAGGTAATTCTATAATGTTTACACAGTAATTATTTTAGGAGTTGTAAACCACAGAATGTCTCTGATATATGAGTCACAAAAAGGTAGATTTTTTTGGTAATTTTTTTTTTTTTTTTTTTTTTTTTTTTTTTTTTTTTTTTTTTTTTTTTTTTTTTTTTTTTTTTTTTTTTTTTTTTTTTTTACTATTCTTTAAAAAGCTTAGAAGTTCTCCCTCCCTGGACCATGCCTGAGGCTTTTCCTTCCCCATCCCCCACCTTTTTCTCCCCATGGATGTTACCCTTGCCTTTCTCTCCCCTAAGCTCCAAGGGCCCTCCTTTTGCTTCTGTAACTTGTTTCCTGAGTCTATGCAGCCCACAAATTTCTGTTACCTCTGTAACGTTCTAAATAAACTTTTTCTTATAACTTCAAAAATATATAAACAATAAAAAAGTTTAAAGCATTCTTAGCTTGCAAGCTGGGCCAAGGTTGTATTTTCCCCACAGTATGCTGTTGTTTGAGTGTATGGCAGTTTTATCTACTTTTAACTGACCTTCTATTGTTTGGAGTCTGGATTGTTAGGAATATTGCTGCCATGGAAATTCTTACACATTTCTTCTGGTTCAAAGGTGCCCTTATTTATATTTTTTGGGGGTGAGTATATAGTTTTGATGTATAAGTGAAAATGCTGTGTCTTAGGATGTGTGTAATTTCAGTCTAAACAGATGATGCCAAAATGTTTTCCAGTGTTTGTACCCCTTACATTTCCTCCAGCCAAATGGGTTGTAATTAGCTTTTTAGTTTCCTCTATGAAGCCTGTTTAAAAGATCTTTTCATAACTTAACACATTGAAAAATTGTTTCCTATCTTAAAGAAAAACATTTCTTCTATGTTAAAAAGGTATCGATGTGCCTCTCCCATGGAGATTGAGAGTTGTCACCCAAAATGATTTGTGTGTGTGTTCTCGGGTGTGGTTCAGTCTTCTCCCCATGCCCCACTTCCAGCGTGGATATCTGATTGTCCTAGAACCACTTTTTTTGGAAAGACATTCTTACCCTCTTCTCTGCAGAGCTTCCTGTGTCATCACATCTTTAATTATGCCTGAATCTGTTCATAGGCATTTTATTTTGTTCCTTTGGCTGATTTGTGTATTATGCTAATACATGTAGTACTGTCATAGCTAAAGTAACTTTCAGCCCTCATAACTGGTACAGCAAGTGTTTCAACTTTTTTTTTAAAGTTATATAGCTATCAAGGATTTTGGATCTATGTATACATTTGGGAGACATGACATGTTTAAAATGCTTGGTATTCTGAATCATCTTCACAGTTTATCTTTTCATTTATTTCTGTTAAAATTTGTCTCTATATTTCTTGCTACTTTATGAAATATTTTTGATATTCTTTAAAATGATAGTTTGTAAATTTTATTGTGTTTGTTGAGGGCCTGCTTGTCTGTCAATTACTGAGGGAGGTATGTTGAAATCTAGCATTAGAATGGATTTGTGTACTTTTTCTTTTTTTTTTTGGTTGTTGTTGTTTGGTCCACTTCTATTGTATATATTTCAAGGCTGTATTGCTAGGTGCCTAGTAATTGAAAACTTTATAAGATGTTAAATTGAACCTTTTATCAGTGTGTGTTGTTTCTCTTTGTGGTAATTTTTTGGTTTTCTGGTTCATTTGTCCGAGGATATAATTACACCAGATTATTTGTGGTGACTCTTTTCATGATATATCTTTTTCTGACCATAAAAAAAAAAAGATTTTATGTACTTATTTTTAGAGAGAGGGGAAAGGAGGGACAAAGAGAGGGAGAGAAACATCAATAGGTGGTTGCCCCTCGTGCTTCCCCTACTGGGGGCCTGGCCCACAACCCAGGCATGTGCCCTGACTGGGAATCAAACTGGCAACCCTTTGATTTGCAGGCTGGCACTCAATCCACTGAGCCACATCAGCCAGGGCTTTTTCTGACCTTTTATTTTAAGCTTTCTATACCATTATATTTTAGACATGTCACCTATAATAGCATGTTATTACATTTTAAATTTTAATTGAGTGTGACAGTTTTCAGGCATTTGTGTTTAATGAAATTAACTGGAATCCTTGTTCTGTTTATACTTATAGGTATGTTTTATTTTATTTATCTTGATCTGTTAAAAAGCTTTTAAATTTTTTTTTTAGTTTAGAGGCAGAGAGAGAGAGAAACATCAATTTCTTATGCCACTTATTTATACATTCACTGGTTGCTTCTTGTAATGTGCCCTGACCTGAGATTGAACCTGCAAACTTGGTGTGTTGGGACGATGCTCTAACTAGCTGAGGTGCACAACCAGGGCACGATGTTTTCTGTTAATACAGTCATCTAAGTGCATTGTGCTTGCCCCAATTATTCTTTTGTATTTTTGCATTGTTTTGATGGTTTTTGAAACTTATATTTTTCCCTACTCAAGTACATAGCATGGAAATTATGTACCTTAAGATGACTGTTAGATTTCATTCTGACACGAGAGACTACATACATCCTAGAACTTTGTTAAATTCTTGTGTTAAATAGAACTTTTACACTCTTTTCCTATGGTGCAGGAATCTTACAGCACTTCAGCTTCATTTACTACCTTCTAATTTATTTATAATATTATATGTTTTTGTATGTATTTAAAATCTCCTAAGATATTATCATTACTGCTTATGAGACAGTGCTGATGACTTGCCCAGTGCATTGGTTTCCCCCTTGAAATGTGTGCAGTCACGGGGTGTAGAGAAACATTTGAACAAGCCCCTGAGAACACGTGGTTTAAAGGAATACAGATCTTCTTTTTCAACAAGGTCTGCTTTGTGCAAGTGATTTTACTGAAACTCAGCTGCTCCTGGTGTGGAGGTGGATGTCCTTTTCAGGTCTCCTTTGACAGTCACACCATGTAAACTCCACAGGATACAGGAGTTCCTCTAAAATAGTTAGAACCCAAGACTTTATTGGCCAGAAGAATGAATACTTCAGGGACACCGTATGAAGGAATACTAGTGATACTGTGGGCATCGTGTGAGAGTCAGGGCCCAGGAGCACTGTAGCATCTGGGCCCAGAGGAAATGTACCGCCCATTGAATTTTCTCCTTAATCCACAGGTCCTGACTCCCCAGGAGCAATCATGTAAAGCGGGAGGAACATGCAGGGTTGGGTATCAGCACATCTGGGGACACACCTGACTGAAGACAGATTTCTGAGCAGAAATTTAGAGCAGACTCAGAGCACACCAAGACAGAGCCTGCCTTTGCCAGCTTTTTTCAGAGAACAGAAGAAAATGTCCTGGGCTCAGGTGACTTTGGTTTGTTTTATCCTTCCCTTTCTTCATTAATGGATTTGTAGAGGCATATAAAAAACACACCTCCATTAATCTGAAAACTATACATATTTTTTCTCAAATATGTGAATGTGGTGTTTCTAGATTAATGAGAACATTTAACTTCCCATTATAGAAACTTCTAATTGTATGGGTGACTGAATGAACAATTACAAAATACAGGGTGGGACAAAATTAGGTTTACTGTTGTGAGTATGCTAAACACAGAGTTTTTATTCTTGTATTGTTATTTATTAATTATTGTGTTATTTTTTATGCAAACAATTGTAAACCTAATCTTGCCCTTCCCTGTATTTCACTGCACATATGATTATCCAACTGTGTATCAAAATTAAACCCCACTTGCTATATAGCTGCCACCTATAAAGTGAAAATGAGCTGAAAAACTAACATTTCTTCCATTTCATCTAAAGCACATCATGCCATTGAACAGCACGGTGCTGTTACAGGAATCCCTGACATTTCACGATGTGGCCGTGGACTTCACCTGGGAGGAGTGGCAGCTCCTGAACCCCAGTCAGAAGGGCCTGTACAGGGATGTGATGTTGGAGAACTACAGCAACCTGGTGTCAGTGGGTGAGGACAGCGCCCCGGTGTCATTCAGATGGTGCCCTATTAGTGGATTTTTCCCCCTCAGGTTCATTCTCTGAAATGTAACATTCTCCCTTCTTGACAAACATCAGCCCAGTTCAGTATGTCTAAGTCTTCGGTCATTTTTCACAAGCAGGGTGTCAAGCCAGCAAACCAGATGTGCTGTCCAGGTTGGAACGAGGGGAAGAACTGAGGACAGTACAGGATGAACTGAACCATGTAGTCTGCCCAGGTGAGGGGGTGAGAACAAGCACAGTGGGAGTCGGGGAAGTCACATTCTAGTCAGAGCTGGTGTCAGAGCTGTGACAGTGAATGAGGAAACTCAAACCACCCTCCATGTGTGAGAACCCTTTTTGTTCATAAAAGTTTAAAGGAAACCATACCTCATTTTTCTCTCTTGGGCTCTGACCCCCATTTGCTTTATTTACATCTTGTTTGGGTTTGTGTAGTTTTTTTTCATCCTAAGATTCTTTTTTTGTCCACAGTCACAGCATCTCTGCCTGTGTTACCACTTCTCTTGCTGTGAAACTTTTTTTGTCCACAGTCACAGCATCTCTGCCTGTGTTACCACTTCTCTTGCTGTGAAACTCCACTTTCTAGGCCTCTCTGGAAAGATAAAACTTTGAATTTGTCACTTTTTTTACTATAGGGCCTTCATGCCCTGGAAATAGGGACATGAAAATAGGGGCTTGGAAGTAGTGATTTCCCTCCATAGCATCCAGCCTCTTCTTCGATGCTGTGATAACATGGTTTTTATGGTACATTTATGTTGTTCTTTATCCCCCTCCCCACAAGATTCTTCATACTCAGTTCTCTCCACTCTTGAACTTTTCCTCTCTTCCCATGAGTTAACCTTTTTCTGTTCTGTGAAATAAACTCCCAAATTGACTTCTCCCTCATCATTGTCTATTGTACACTTTCTTCCTGTGTATTTTACTCATCGTTATGGCAGCTGGCTTCTGACTTCACATTTTGTGTGTGAGAGCAGAGAGCAGGAATCACCTTCCCTCCATCCTTTCTTAAATTCAGTTTCTCTCTGCTCCCTTGACATGTAAACTTCTGTTTGTCCTGGCATCAGCTGGGGTGTTCCCTACATGTTGAGCTCTCCCTGAAGTTCTCTACTGTTTCATTTGATGAACAAGAAAATATCTTAACTGCTACATGAGTTCCAGCCCAAACTAGGTAATACCTTATGTCCGGTTCAAATGACTTACTTCCTAGTTTTCCTAATTCAGATTTTCTTTTCCTTAGATGTTATCACTGCATTTATTTTCCTAAATATGTTGTTTGTTCATCATATTTTTATTGGTTTTACTTGGATTTAATTCACATACTGTACAGTTTGATACAGTTGCCCTGACTGTTGTGACTCAGTGGATTGAGCACTAGCCCAAAAACTAAAAGGTTGCCAGTTTGATTCCCAGTCAGGGCACATGTCTGGGTTGCAGCACATCAGCATTTTTCTTCCTCACTTTCCCCGCTCTAAAAATAAGGAAATTAAACCTTAAAAAATAAAATATATAGTTAATTGGTTTTTAATATATTCAAATACTTGATGATGGTTATCTCCACAACCAATTTTGGAACATTTTATATGTACATATATTATTGTGGCCTTGATTCCTGTACTTTGCAATAAGTTTGGAAATTAGAGAGGCTAAGTCCTCCAACTCTGTTCTCCTCTTTGAAGATGATTTTGACTTCTGACCCTGTAATTTTCATTTAAATTTTAGAATCAGCTGGTAAATTTCTGCAAAAACAAAACAAAACAAAACAAACTGGCCAGGATTTTGATAATATTACTTTGAATCTGTCTCTCATCTGGGTAGTAATGCCATCTTCAGCATATTCTACATCCTAATCAGGGTAATTGGTTGTTTTTTCTATCTAATTCAGTCCTTAATTTCTTCCAACATCCTTTTGTAAATTTCAGAGTAAAAGTTTTACACTTTCTTTCCTTTTTTGTTCCTATGTATTATATATTTTTTATTATATAGTAAATGGAATTGTTTTCTTAATCATAGTTTCTGATTATTTATTTCTAGGACATAAAAATAAAATCAATTAGTTTTCCATTATATTCTGATGATAGTCCCAGGTAACCAAGTTTCCTATCATGAAATTGCACTTTTTCTTTCAGTGATCTACATGACATGTTATTATCTTTGTTGGAAAGTTTCTGTCTACTTTCTAAACACTCTTTCTGTGTTCCATACCTGTGATTTTTTCCTGCAATCGAGATGATCACTTTATTTCTTTAAAGCTTCATTTTGACAGCATAGTATTTTTGAAGCTCACAGCAGTACAAAAAAAAAAAAATGAAAAAAATAGACCTTGTCCCTACTCTTGATGTTGTTTCATTCTGAGAAGTACTATCTAATCAATAATAAACATATACCTTAGGGTAAAAATTGCTGTAAGGAAAATTGAAGCAGCCAACGAAACAGTGGCTGTTTGTCCCAGAACTGCACTTCCAGGAGTGGGAATGACTCTTTGATAAAGTGCCTCTGAGCACATAGTGAGGGATGTGAGTCAGCTCCCTAGAGTTTTCCAAATGTGAGACTATGGGAAGTTGAAAGAGCTGAATCTGAAATGCGTTTGAGAAACTTTTAGCACATGTGTCTGGATAGACTGTAATGAGCAAAAGAGAAAATGACTGGAGATGAGGGCAATGGGTGGCTGGTGGATATAGGTCACACTTTGCCTATCAAGACCATTTAAGACCATGCTTTCTTTCCAGAAGGAGTTGATAAACCAGTGGGGAGTTTTGTGTAAAATAATGGCATTATTTAACTCATTTTAAAAATGGACCACTTTGCTTACAATGTAGAAGGTAGACATTATCAGGGAGGGGCATGTACTGTTATACTCAAGGTTACAATACATGACAGTGTAACAATACAGACTAAAATTATTAAAGATAAAAGGTGGGTAGGAAAAAATTCAAGAGTGACATGTGAAATGCTAAATTGCTTGACTTAATCCTGTGGGCCTTTGAAAGTGTCTAAAGTTAAGAGACAAGAAGCAGAAATAGCAGAAGTGCTCTCCTGTCAACCTTAAGCAAATTGCCACCTATCAGGAATTGAGAGAGTCACCTATCAGGAAAAAGCATGCTGACTGTGGGAGCAAAGGGCCTCAGTCCCACAAGCACAGGAACTGAGTTCCACCCCCAACCAGTAAGCTTGGATGAGTCCCCAGCATCCAATGAGACCACAGCCCTGGCTGACTTCATGCAGTCTTGAGTCCCTGAGAAAATGACCCAATTAGGTTCTGCTTGGACTCCTAATCCATGGAAACAGACAATATATGTTTATGTTTATTGACTTAAAAAAAAATTGCTGTTGCCATGGCTGATGTGGCTCAGTGGAGTGAGCACCAGCCTGCGAACTGAAAGGCTGGCAGTTCTGTTCCCACTCAGGGCACATGCCTGGGTTGCAAGCTAGGTCCTCAGTTGGGGATGTGTGAGAGGCAATCAATCGATGTTTCTCTCCCTCTCTTTCTCCCTCTCTTCCCCCCTCTCTTCCCCTCTCTCTAAAAATAAATAAAAATAAATTTTTAAGAAAATTGCTGAATTTTCCCAGCAATGATGTTTGCCAACATGTGTGAAGGATTTCCAGCTGGGGAAGCTGACCCAGCTGGTGTCTATAGCCCCCTAAAGTCAAAAGGTTGCAGTGCTGTCCCAAGCCTCAGGAACACAAAAACAGGCCGCAAATCACATCGTTCATATAAACTGTCTGGCATGGCCTAAGACCTCAGACATAAAGAAACACTTCTATCAGGCAGGATATTCCCAAGAATCAGAGGTTATCTTCCAGTAATCAGTTAGGGCCCCTCCTGTCTTGGAATGTGCAGGGATGGTGGGACCCTCTGCACAGTTAATTGAGTTAACACTTTACTGCATATTGTCCATTCTCCTCTATGTGGGACAAAGGGCATTATGTTCCAGCCACTGCATTAGTTGGGATTTGATTATAGAAGCTTTTGTCTACATTTGAGATTAGTGCTTTGGGAAAGTTAGGTTGCTGCAGAATGATGAAGAATGACAAGATTTTGGGATATGAAAACCCGTAAATACTGTTATACTTCTCTGGAAATCAGATGCTGAGGATCCACATCCTTATTCACCATAGATTTGTTCAGTACACCTGGGTCTCCAGGTGTGCACCTGATCACAATACTCAATGTTTGCTTTTCTTCCAAGGGTTTACTGACTTCCAAAACTCTACATGTGCCTGCACCTTTTCCAGCATTTTTTGAAGCACAATTTTTTTT
>PVKU01009817.1:0-58113 GCA_004027475.1 Anoura caudifer | reverse complement strand
TTGCTGGATAGAGCAATCTTGGATGTAGGTCCTTGCCTTTCATGACTTGGAATACTTCTTTCCAGCCCCTTCTTGCCTGTAAGGTCTCTTTTGAGAAATCAGCTGACAGTCTGATGGGAACTCCTTTGTAGGTGACTGTGCCCTTATCCCTTGCTGCTTCTAGAATTCTCTCCTTCATTTTAATCTTGGTTAATGTAATGATGATGTGCCTTGGTGTGTTCCTCCTTGGGTCCAACTTCTTTGTGACTTTCTGAGCTTTCCTGGACTTCCTTGAAGACTATTTCCTTTGCCAGATTGGGGAAGTTCTCCTTTACTATTTGTTTAAATAACTTTTCCACTTGTTGCTCTTCCTCTTCCCCTTCAGGTACCCGTATAATTTGGATGTTGGAATGTTTAAAGATATCCTGGAGGTTCCTAAGCCTCTCCTCATTTTTTTGAATTCTTGTTTCTTCATTCTTTTCTGTTTGGTTGTTTGTTTCTTCCTTCTGGTCCACTCCATTGATTTGAGTCCCAGTTTTCCTTCCCATCTCTCTTGGTTCCCTCTGCGTTTTCCTTCATTTCACTTACTGCAGCCTTCATTTGGTCATCTAATTTGTGAGCAAAATCAACCAATTCTGTGAGCATCGTGATCACCAGGGCTTTGAACTGTACATCTGATAGGTTGGCTATCTCTTCGTCATTTAGAGGAATTGCCTCTGGGGCTTTGATTTGTTCTCTCATTTGAGCCATTTTTTTGGGGGGGGGGGTTCTGGTCGAGGCTGTTCTGTAGTGAGGGGCGGAGCCTTAGGTGTTCCCCAGGATGGGGCAGCCCAGTCGCTGGGTAGTGACGCTGTATATGGGGGCGGGGTCTGAGAGGGAACAATGGTGCTTGCTCTACTCTCTCTCGGATTCCAGTCCCTTCCACTGCTTCCTCTTTCCCCCTCTTGCACGGATTATCTGCGCATGAATGTGGGACCACCTGGTCAGCCAGCCAACTTGCACGGTCCCACTGGGTCTGCACAGCTGCCACCCCATGCCCAGGGTCCGCTAGCCACCGCCTGCACGCCTGGGATCTGCCAGTCGCTGCTGTCTGCACATCTGGGTCTGCCAACCTCCAGTTTTTCTTGCTGGGACTCTGCCCCCTTACTGGTCTGGATGAATGGTTGTTGGATTTCCGTACAGTTCAATTTTCTATCAGTTCTGGTTGTTTTCTTGTTTCTAAATCTTTGTTGTCTTTAATTTTGGTTGTGAGAGGAGGCACAGTGTGTCCACCTATGCCTCCATCTTGGCCAGAAGTTAACGCTTGTTTTCTTTTCGTTCTTTGTTTCTTTGACTATGTCCAAAGTAGTGGATGTGAAGTGGTATCTCATTATGGTTTTGATTTACATTTCCCTAATGGGAGCATCAACATTTAGACACGGGCTCCAGAAGGGTGGGTTAAGAGAGGAGACAGAAAGCTGGAGAATAGTACGACTGCAGTCAATCTGCCTCGTGGACTTACGGGGCCCCCAGTAGTCTTCTTGGTTACAGACGTGGTCATGAGCCTGCAGAGCTCTTCAGTCTCTGCCAGATCTCTTACCTCTACTTTCCCTTAAATTGCCTTGATGGCCCAAGTCTGGCATGACCACTGCATAGTTAACGTTGGCGGTGCTCTGCATTTTATGGTGCTCACGCAGTTCATTCAAGGGCAGCAGGGTGTAGAGGTTAGAAGCATGGGCTCTGGAGTGGGACTGCCTGGGTCCAAATGTTGTCTCAAGTTGGGTAGCGTTGGGCAACTTAGTTAACGTCTCTGTTTCTCACTGCCTCATGTGAAAAGTGAGGTTGCTGTTAATATGGTGACTGGATGAGACTGGTGTGCAAGGTGCTTGGGATGGTGCCCAGCACATGTGCTTCGTATGCTTTTGCCGCAATCATGGCAATGATGGTGACAACTTGGCTGGATACTCATTTAGGGAACAGGCGGAATAGGGTTATGCTGGACCTTGGGGGCGGGTAGAATGTGGTGACTGTGTGTTTACAAAGTGGGGTTTCGGGGTAACGCGCGCTGCTTTCCATGTCCTGTGGTGGTGTGGTATCAGCAACAGTGTGAGTTACTACTCTTGTGGCTCATGTCCTGTATTTCACAAGTCATTCCACTTAGCAAATGGACATTTTGGACATGGATTTACCTTTATTTGTTCAGACAGGGACTAGGCTTTTTCAATTAAACGTTTTCTTTCGTTACTACTCCAGTGCAATGCTATCAAATCATATTATTTAAAAAAACTTGAAATTGTGAAAGAAAACATCATTTATAATTCCATCACTTCAGAACACCCTGTCTCAACTTTCTGTATTTTCCCTTAGGCATTTTAAACTTAATTGTAATTCCACAAGCGGAAGATCCTTGCAACTCTTAGAACTTATTTTCAGCTGCCCTGCGAATCTTTTCTAATAGGTCCTAATTTTTGAAATTCCTCAAGACTTAAGGTTGAGATCCCATAAAAGATATATTTTCAAAATTTATAGATGTGACTAGAGAAAGAACCCTCTCCTATCTAGACATTTTATATACATACAAGCTTGAAAATATGCCAAGGACTATTTTATAGCTTTCTGATAAAACCTATTATTTTTCTACAGCAAGAAAAGGAATGCTTAGCATTGCCAAAAAAGTGTACAAAGAGTCAAAATAATCAACATGTCATTTAAATTCTAAGCTTTGGCATTTAGAGTTCTTTAAACACAGATTCTGCAAATATTTTACAGATAAGTAAACTGAGATAGAAAGATTAAGTGACATTTCTGTTTCCAGTCAATGTTAGAAATAAACACAGAAATTCAAAGCCTCTTCTTATTAGATCAGAAGATAACATATTTTAAGACATAAACCTGTAAAAGAGATACGAACACTTTAGCTGTGTTGAGATTTATGAATAATGCTATCAAATAAAATGAGGCAATTATTTTTCAATTTTTAGAAGTTCTGATGTTATTTGGTATATGTCTTTCTCACCTTGTAAAAGTGACACTTGGGAAAGTGGAGATGTCGGGGAAGCAGGCAGTGACAGAGTGGGAGGGAGGACAGATTTTAGTTTAGAAAGATAATACAAGATGAGTCTTTAAAAAGGGTATTAATGAGGTAACTTTAGAAGGGATGGCAAAAACATGATGTAGAAAGTTCTTATAACCGACCATCAAAAATAAGTATAACAATAAGAATACTTATGTTCTTACATTAATACTTAAAAAATGTAAGATCTTTGTGCAAATAGCAAATATATAAAGAATGCCAAGTATTAATTCAAAGGAACCAGGTATACTTTATTTTTTATCAACTTCTGATATCTTGAAGATAGGCCAATACTAAAGACTTTTGGGGGATCTAAAGAAGAGAAGGCTTTTATTTTACTTGAAATTTTGTTTGTTTGTTTGTTTGTTTGTTTTGCAGAACTGTAGCAGACAGAGGGCAAAGTGGCATGGAGAAAATGGCCTGACAAGCAGCCTTTATAAAATTTAGACTGTTAGGCTATATGTCACTCTTGATGGGTCTCTCATTTATACTTTTGACCTGGTTGGCTTGACATACTGTAAAAATGTAGGGTTTGATCACGGCGTTGTTCATTTCAGCAGCTATTCAGTAAAACCCTTCTGAAGTCTGTCGGTGACCTTCGGTTTATAAAGCACCCTTAGGTTCTCTGGCCTACCGAGGACAGAGCCAATTCAATAAACAAATAGGAGCACGAATAGGATACAGCAGATCTCTAGGAAGCTCCTTAAGAGTTTCCTGAGGCCTGAAGCTAGGCAGACTTGAGTTTGTCCCAGTGACACTGTTGGGAGATTTGCTGCCTGCCTGTCAAGGTGACTGTGGGGATGCCCGTCTCAGCAGGCTGCCTCGAGGACTAGACGGGCCAGAGATGCGAGAACCCTGACCATGCGCTCTGAGGAAGCCCTTTGCCTGCATGGATTCTGAAGTTACTGTCCAGTCGCATGAGCCCTGCGCTGGGATGTGGCGCTGTCATGGGCCAGTGGCTTTCGGACTCTCAGGGTGGAGACTCAGCAGGGAAACTTGAGTGAAGGTTTTGTCCATCCCCGGGAACTGATTCAGCAGATCGTGGTTGGAGCCCAGAAATCTGCATGTTTAACAAGCATTAAAGATTCCGATGATAGTGGAATCGCACTTTGCAGAATATACTTTGGAGGTTGTGGGTAGAAACCTTTGACCCTGAAACTTGAATAGCTTAGGTGGATGGGTGAGTTTTCCCTGGGGATCTTTTAACAGTGGTTGGTATGGGATTTAAGCATTGACCACAAAGTTCTAATAAAAAAAATCATTCAAGAATACCAATGTAAGCTTGGGTAAGTTAATACTGATTTGTGGAATGTTTATCACTTACCATAAGAACTTGACCAAAAATGAGATTAGCATTTCAAATAAACAAAGATAGAAAAAGGAGCTCCATGAAATAGAACATAGCCTTTGAAGTTAGTAAACTTCAAGTGTTTCTTTACCAAAAGAAAGAAGTACTTAGAGACCAGGGCCTAATGCACAAAAAAAACATTCTGCATCATCTATCCTGTAGTTCAGTCTGGGAGCCATTAATGGGAGAGCTCTGGTGAGTCTTCGTTGTCATGGCCACGGGAGGAGATGGGGTCTGTGAGGTGTTCACACCAAGCAGGGGCGGTTATTAAGGATCCTTAAGTAAGAGGATGGAGCGAAAGTGGAATGAAACTGGTCAGGCGTCGGGTTTTGGTATTTCCTGTTGTTAGCACTTGAATGTTTAAGAACACAACATACCTAATTTTCCCTCTGATACTATTTGGTATGATTTATGCGTGCACATGTATCTGCTTGCACTCGCGTGTGCGTACACAGAGCTGTATTTGGAGGCCAAAAAGGAAGAGGCCCCGAGGGCTCTTTAGTGCACAATTAATATTTTGGTTAGAAAATCAGCAGATTGTTTCAGTATGGTTATGTGTTATGACATCATATTCCAGTAAAGTTATAATGAACAGAAATTTTGTTTGCCTCTGTGGCAAACCAAAATGAGTTTTGTAATTGTCAGCAGGCCGAAGTGATTACTGTGGCGCCCACTCCCCCTCCGGTAGTTAAGGGTCTGCTAGCATTCCGCTTGTGGACCCCCGTTTTCAGAAGGGTGCAATTAATTGTGAACGTTTGCTCCATGGCGAGAGCTCACCATGTACGATCTCAGGAGTCGGTTTTGATTTCAGGTTGTCTGTTTTAAAAGGTTTTTGTTTTGTAGTGGGACCAGTTTACAGCATGCGTTGAGTTCTCCAGAGGTGGGAGAAATGGATTTCGTGGGACACAAAGTAGTCTGCTTTCATCCTTTTAGTCCAGATTGCTGCATTACAGAAATCTGAAGCAAAACAGGCCATAGGAGACTGCATTTTAGTGCATTCGTTATTGTAAGCAAACAGCAAAAAAGATTGTGGTTTTTAATGCTTCTTAGTCTTTGCATGTTAAAATAGCCTGTTACTATAGTGATATTTTTCTTCCTTTAAGTTTTCCGTATTTGCCAATTAAAAACGAGAACATACGACATAATAAAACACAAAAATACTGTATCTTAAAACAAATTAATGGAAAACAGTGGGCCAAGAATATTGACTCTTCGGAATTTAAAACAGCGACTTTCTCCCTTTTTCTCAGGCTCCGCTTTTTCCACCGCCTTTGACACTGCTGATTGTCTCCCTGACATTGTGCTGTTTCTTTCCTAACTCGGACCTGCTTTCATCTCCTTCACTGCCGTCTATTATTTCCCCTGCCTTTTGATCACAGGCGTTAATCAGAGCCCAGTCTCGGGCTTTCTCTTGGTTCCTTTTCGCTTCCCCCTTTCAGGTGCTTATCCGCTCACATGGTTTCAATCGGTGCCTCCCACATCTGCATTGCTGACCTGCACTCTCGTCCTTCGCCTTCAGTAACCCTTCACTGATTAGTCCCACCTGCCTGGAGATGCGCACATGATGGGGTCCGGCCAGCTGATCGGGTTGAACATGGAGCACTGCTACCTAGATGCCCACTAGTCCTCTAAAACTCAGTAGGACAGTGGACTGGGCTTCTTTGTTCTTGGGAACAGACATCTTTCAGCACTGCAGTGATTTTGCATTTAATTTTTCAGCATTTTTATAAATGCACCATTCCATCAAAATCGATCCTATGCGTTTTGCTAGTTCATAGCGTTTGACACAGTCGACCCCTCACTTCTCCATGCTAGACTTTCCAACGTAGTTTCCAGAAAGGACACCCTGTTTGCCTCAATCTCCTGTCACTCCCTCCTACAGAGCTCTCACTGTCTCATGGCTTTAGATTCCGCTGATATATTGAAGATTCCCAAATTTTATTCCCACCTTGGACCTCTTTCCTGGAGTCCAGACTCATAAATCCAGCTCTCCATTTGACATCCCCTTGCGGATATGTAACAGGCCTGATTTCACACCTTCAAACCAGAGCTGCAGACCTCTGCCCTCCAACGAACCCTCTCCTTTTGTAGTCTTCACCAACTCCATATGCGGTACCCCATCTTCCAGGAGCTCAGGTCGGAAACCCTGGGCTCCTCCTTGACTCCTCTCTCCTATTTCATAGCCAGATCTTGGGTTAACCCTCTCCCTCTACTTTTGAAATTCAACTAGAACCCTCTATTTCTTGTCACTTCCTGCGCTGTCAGTCCTGTTCAGGCTGCTGTTGCCTTCCCCGTGTTACTGCTCTGGCTTCCCGATAGATCTCCTGGCTTCTGCCCTCATTCCTTACTGTCTTTCCTCCAGTGGGCGCTGAACAGTGTAGGCCACATCATGTCACTTCTCGACTCAACGGCCAGCCGTTTCACTCAGTAAAAGTCAGATTCCTACCATGATTTCCAACAGCGGCCTTAAGGAACTCCGACCCCTCTGTTTATCTCCTGGCTTTCCTTTCCTTACTCTCTCGACTCTAAGCAGATGGGCCTCCCCTGAATTACTTGACCAAGCAGGGCCTGCTGCTGCCTCAGGGCCTTTCTACTTGACATTTTCTCTGCGTCAGTTGCACTTTTCCAGAACCTGCGTGGTTTCCTCCTTCACTTATTTTAGCTCTTTACGCAGCTGTCGTCTTCTCGGTGAGACGACCCACCTCTGGCTACCCCATCCAAAAGCCACGCCTACAACACTTCGAACCTTGGGCTCTTTCACTGTTTAACAGATGCCTCTGACATACGATGTTCTACATATATGCCTTATATTTGTTTGTTCTCCACTGTAATGTGCATTTTTGCTCATTGTCATGTTCCCCTGTCATGTAGAAGGTGTTCCATAAATAATTGTTAAGTTAAGGGATTTTAGTGCGTATCACCTTAGTTTTTCTTCTTAATCTTTTCTTAATTTGTTCTTTCTTCTTACACCTGCTTTTATCCTCTCGTGTCTCTGTCGCTGCAGCATTCTAGTCGTGCTTTTCCACCTCAGTCACATTCCACTCAAACATGCTAAAAATTTACCTTAAATACATTTTATTATTGTACTTTCTAGCTAAGATTTGGTTTGTCATTTTTCTTTTTTAAAGATTTTATTTATTTATTTTCAGAGAGAGGGGAAGGGAAGGAGAAAGAGAGGAGAGAAACATCAACATCAATGTATGGTTGCCTCTCACGTGCCCCATCCTGGGGATCAGGCCCACAACGCAGGCATGTGCCCTGACTGAGAATCGAACTGGCAACCCTTTGGTTCGCAGGCCCATGCTCAATCCACCGAGCCTCACCAGCCAGGGCTTTTTTTTTTTTTAATGTTGAATCTGATCTCCTTATTTTTTTGCAAAGTACCTATCCATTTGGAGGTGTTACTCGCTCTCCCTGCCCCACCCATTTCATGGTTGTCTTCTGCTAAACGCACAGTTATCTTTGTGTTGTCACCTAAACGGCCTCGCTTATCTCCATCCTCTGTGCTGGCTCCCCATCCTTCAGCACCATGCCACTTGGCTCACTTCCATCAAAATCTGTTGAACACTTGAAGCTAAAAACTTTATTAGGGTTAATAAGAGGACATAGTACATTACGTGGGGGGATCCAGAAAAACTGGAATTTATTTATTAAAAAATTGTATATTTATTCTTACATGTTTCAACTTCAGTCACCTTCAGAATACTCTACATTCAGTGCAATACACCTGTCGAGGTTTTTTTTCCACTGCTCAGAACAGTTTTTGAACTCATCAATTTTGATGCCTTTTAATTAGTATTTCTGCTGGTTTTGTTTCACCTCTTTCACATCGGCAAAACATTTCCCTTTGAGGATGTTTTTCATCTGGGGAAACCAAAAAAGTTCGCTTGGGGTGAGACCTGGTAAATAGGGGGAGTTGGGCATGTGGGTCATGCGGTTTCTGGTCAAAAACTGCTGAATACTCAGCATGGTGTGGGCAGGTGTGCACGTAAATCACCCTTCATGAAATGGGCAAATGCATTGAGTCTTCAAAAAAAATTCACTGAGGCTGAAGGCAGCCTCTCCCAACAACGCCAGCTGGTACACCGACGCAGATGGGTTCCTTGAACGCTCACCTGGTAGGGAAAGCCTTTGCTACAAGGGGCCCACCCTCCAGAAGATAATCCCGTTTTTTTGTTTGTTTGTTTGTTTGTTTTTACAAAACCAGAAGATAATTCCAGTTTTAAAACAAATCTTAGTAATGACTTATAGAGTGATTTTATTGAACTAACATTAATATTGTATTTTCTTATTTTAGGTATCATTGCCCGATGCCTAAGATCTTTTATGTTCAGCTGACTGTAGGAAATAATGAATTTTTTGGGGAAGGGAAGACTCGACAAGCTGCTAGACACAACGCCGCCATGAAAGCCCTCCAAGCCCTGCAGAATGAGCCCCTTCCAGAAAAATCTCCTCAGGTGTGGTGCTGCTGCACGTGACAGTCTCTTTCTGTAGGTCCCCAGTGAGATGACTGGAAAGACAAAGAGATGCATTTTTACACACAGAAGAAACAATCTGTTCTGATAGGAAAGAACACGGGAGTGGTGCTTTCCTCCGATTTGCTTCTCAGATTACCTGTCTACTGTACTAGCCGTGTGTTCCTGCCAGGAGGACCTTGCCTTTGAGAACTTTGGTTCACACTTCCCAGGCAGCTCAGGATTTTGGAATGTGTACAAGTATGAGAAATAACGTTCATTTACCTTGCATATAATGCTACGTTTTTTGAGCATGGATTATATTGTGTTGATCTGGAATCGAGGAATTTAAAGTGGATAAGATCTTTGTAGATTTTTCCAGTCCGGCTTAATTTTTACAAATGAGGATTTTGAGGTTATTCTTGAGCAATTTCACCTGTTCTCATGGCTTTAGCTGCATTTGCTGTTGACTTCAAAATAGTATCTCCACCTCAGGCATGTTTTAGAAGTCCTTTTCTTATTGAGTGTTCCACTTAGTTATTTCAAACTGTAGAGTTCAACCTCTACAGTTTCCCAAGCCTGTCGTTTCTCTGCTTCTGAGGTTGATCGTGGTTAGTAGCACACTTACATATTTTTCTCCCGTACACACTTGTTAGGATGTGTATCTGTTTTCCCACTACATCATAAGCCTCCTGACGACTCTATCTCTCTTACTTATGCTATGTTCAGCATATTTGAGGTCCTCCCTCCAGAAATATGTGTTAAATAAGTAAGTGAATTGGTGCCAGGGCCAGACCCAGAGCTCTGGAATCCTGGTTTACATCCTGTCCTGTTTCTGCAGCTTAGTTTTCATAGAAGATTAAATACCATGTTATAACACTAGTGGAGGTACTGCGCGCGCGCGCGCGCGCGTGTGTGTATGAGGGGGATGGGGATAGAGATTTCTGGAGAACTAGATGAACTCAAATTAGTGTGTGGTTGAGTAAAAGACTTTCACATGCAGCATTTATCCTTCTAGTTTGAGGAACACCCCCCCCCCAAAAAAATCAAATAACAAAGAGCCTCGTAGCAAAGTGCTTGGTTGCTGTGGTTACCTAGGAATCCACAAGAGCCAGTCTGTGGTTCTCTGTATGTCAATGTAGTTTCCTTTAGTCTGTGTACAAAGTTACGAAGTGTAGATTCAATGTCATCCTATTTTTGTTTTTTTGTGATTTAGAATGGTGAATCTGGAAAAGAAATGGATGATGACAAAGATGCAAATAAATCTGAGATCAGCTTAGTGTTTGAAATTGCTCTGAAGCGAAATATGCCCGTCAGTTTTGAGGTAGGTTCTCAGTAGAGTCCTTCTAACCCTCCTAAACCTGTTTGTCATTAACTTAAATAAACCAACAAATAAATAAAACTAACTGGTATACTAGTATCTGATAGAGTTAATGTGCTTCTTTATGTTTGCTCTCTGTCTTGAAATGATATAGGCTCTTGGAAGAATAGAACTTATTATTAATTTTTATTGCATTTATTGGGGCGACATTGGTTAACAGCCTCATACAGGTTTCAGGTGTACATTTCTGTGACACATGATCTGTATACTGTGCCGTGTGCCCGCCACCTGAAGTCAGTCCATCTTCTGTCAACATGTACCAGATCCCCTGCATCCTGCACCACCCCCCTCCCTCTGGCAGCCACCGCACCGCTGTCCGTGTCCATGAGCTTCAGTTTTATATCCCACATGTGAGTGGAATCATCTGGTAGAACTTACGATCATGTCATGGATTCCTGCTGATCTCTGTGGCTTTTTAGTATTAAACCATATGTATGTGTCATATTTCAATTGTTATCATAAAATTTATTTTCTGAGTGTAAGTTAATTTGTAGCACTCTAGAGAATTTGGTGTTTTTGATAGGATCAAATTGAAAATATCCAAGGTACTGTTCAGTGACACATATGTGCTGATAACAGTTTTTTTGTACTTGCCAAAATATGTTTAAATTTTACTAAGCCACTAAATAAGCAGCTGTGTACTTTACAAGTAGCAATAGATAAATATGTCCCAAAATGTTTATAAAATTGTGTGAAATTTAAAAGAGAAAAATGTTTTAATTATTATAGCACCTGCTATATCAAGAAATTCTTACTTTTTCAACTCAAATATCTAGAAAATAGGCAAAACCCAGCAAATGAGCTAAAATAGCCATGGAGTATTATCCTGAAAATTGTTCCCCTTCCAGAAAGCTCCCACATTTAACTCACTCACGGGATCATCTAACCTCTCCTGGGAATCCGTCTGCTTTCTCCTTAGACACGGTTCCAACACACTGGGCTGTCTGATGTCAGCCTGTAGCAGCAAAATGGGGAGGCAGGGAGAGGATTTACTTGATTGCTTATAGGCCTAGCAAGAAATGACAGGGACAGGATGGAAAACCAAATGAAGTAATTGAAGGTGCTCAAAAACTATTGGATTTGGGACCTTTAAAGCCTACTATGGATAAGTACAGTTTTATCAGTCCTGGAAGTCCTTGGCAGGATCGATACATGTTATAGAATGTTTGATGTTCAAACGGTGATCTAATGTCAGTAAAGTAGTTTTTTTCCTTTTTTTTTTTTTAATTCGGGTGCATGCCCAATAAAGTAGTTAAAATAAACAATTTTGATATTTCAACTAGTAATACTTGGAAAGTATGCTTATTATAAATTCCTTATCCTTAGCGTTGTTGAAATATTGAGCTACTGTTGTTTTTTATTTTCATGTTGGTATCCAAAAAGATGAACTTTTAATACAATGTTAAATAATAAACTATTTAAATGAGGTACCTATTATAGGTCAGCATTTTGAAAGAGACTAAAGTTTTGAGTACTCAGGTTTTAGAACGCACCTTTCCTTGAAAAGTTGTCTTGGTTTCAAAGAGTGCATTGATACTGGGTTTGGGAATATTCAGAGCTGACAGATTCATAATCTGTTGCTCTAGAAAGCTAGGTATTTCTATGGCATATCTACCTACCTTCTTAGATCATGTCACAGAGAGTAAACGTTCCTTTCCATAAAATAGCCTTTGAGGTCTATGTCAAATACAGCTTACTGTCCACCCACCAACTGTTTCTGAGTGGCTCCCTCGGGCAAGATGCCTGATGGCTTATACAACTCCAGTAAGCCATGGTCCTCATCCTCCAATAACTTACTCGTCCAGAGGAGAGAATGGGAAATGTGTACATTATCATTCTTGATGTCCTGTGTACCTAATCTAATGTGGTATGTTTTATGTTTTTAATTTTCTGTTCCATAAGAAATGGGTAACCATAGAATCAACTGTTTTTTGATATATTTTATTGATTATGCTATTACAGTTGTCCCATTTCTTCCCCATCATTCCCCTCCACCCTGCACACCCCCTCCCACCCACATTCCCCCCATTTAGTTCATGTCCATGTGTCATGAGTTCTTTAGCTTCTACATTTCCCACACTATTCTTGCCCTCCCCCTGTCTATTTTCTACCCACCATCTATGCTACTTTTTTCTGTACCTCCCCCCACCTCCTCCTCCCACTCCCCTGTTGCTAACCTTCCATGTGATCTCCATTTCTATGTTTGTGTTCCTGTTCCAGTTGTTTGCTTAGTTTGCTTTTGTTTTAGGTGTGGTTATTAATATCTGTGAGTTTGCTATCATTTTACTGTCATATTTTTTATCTTCTTTTTCTTAGAGAAGTCCCTTTAACATTTCATATAATCATGGCTTGGTGATTATGAACTCCTTTAACTTGACCTTATCTGAGAAGCCCTTTATCTTCCCTTCCATTCTAAATGAAAGCTTTGCTGGATAGAGCAATCTTGGATGCAGGATCTTGACTTTCATGACTTGGAATACTTCTTTCCAGCCCCTTCTTGCCTGTAAGATCTCTTTTGAGAAATCAGCTGACAGTCTGATGGGAACTCCTTTGTAGGTGACTGTCCCTTTATCCCTTGCTGCTTCTAGAATTCTCTCCTTCATTTGAATCTTGGCTAATGTAATTATGATGTGCCTTGGTGTGTTCCTCCTTGGGTCCAACTTCTTTGGGACTCTCTGAGCTTCCTGGACTTCCTAGAAATCTATTTCCTTTGCCAGATTGGGGAAGTTCTCCTTTATTATTTGTTCAAATAAGTTTTCCACTTGTTGCTCTTCCTCTTCCCCTTCTGGTACCCCTATAATTCGGATGTTGGAATGTTTAAAGATATCCTGGCGGTTCTTAAGCCTCTCCTCATATTTTTGAATTCTTGTTTCTTCATTCTTTTGTGTTTGTTTGCTTCTTTCTTCCCTCTGGTCCACTCCATTGATCTGAGTCCCAGTTTTCCTCCCATCTCTATTGGTTCCCTGTGCATTTTCCTTCATTTCACTTATTGTAGCCTTCATTTGTTCATCTAATTTGTGAGCAAAATCAATCAATTCTGTGAGCATCCTGATCACCAGGGCTTTGAACTGTGCATCTGATTGGTTGGCTATCCCTTGGTCGCTTAGATGAATTGGCTCTGGGGCTTTGATCTGTTCTCCCTTTTGAGCCATTTTTGTTTTGTTTTTGTTTTTGGGGTTTTTTTGCTTTTGTTTTTTTGTCTGGTCTCGGCTGTTCTGTAGTGAGGGGCGGAGCTTTAGGTGTTCCCCAGGGCGAGGCAACCCAGTGGCTGAGTTTTGACGCTGTATGCGGGGGTGGGGTCTAAGAGGGAACAATGGTGCTTGCTCTGCTTTCTCTCGGATTCCAGTCCCTTCTGCCGCTTCCCCTTCTCCTGGATCTGCGCAAGAATGTGGGACCACCTGGTCAGCCAGTCACCTTGCGCAATCTCACTGGGTCTGCCTGTTGCCACTCTGTTCCTGGGGTCCACTAGCTGCCGCTTGTGCACCTGGGATCTTCCAGCTGCTGCCTGTGCGCCTGGGTCGCCAACCTCCACTTTTTCTTGCTGCGACTCTACCCCTCTTACTGGTCTGGATGAATGGTTGTCGGACTTCTATATAGTTCAATTTTCTATCAGTTCTGGTTGTTTTCTTGTTTCTAAATCTTTGTTGTCCTTAATTTTTGTTGTGAAAGGAGGCACAGTGTGTCCACCTACACCTCCATTTGGCCAGAAGTCTAGAATTGACAGTTTTAAACTAGTAAAAAGCAATTTTGAGCATGAATTGAATTTTTAAATTTATTTTTATTTATTTATTTATTTATTTATTTATTTTTGTTGTTTTAAAGATTTTATTTTATTTACTTTTAGAGAGAGGGGAAGGGAAGAAGAAAGAGGGAGAGAAACATCATTTTGTGGTTGCCCCTTGCACACCCACTCCTGGGTACCTGACCCGCAATCCAGGCATGTTTCCTGACTGGAAATCGAACCAGCGACCTTTTGGTTCACAGGCCAGCACCCAATCCACTGAGCCACATCAGCCAGGGCTGAATATGTTTATTTAGATTTCTGTATTTCCAACTTTAGTTTTTTAAGCATCATAAGTAGCACAGTTGAGTAGTCCTTATTTAATACCTTTATAATAGCTTTGTTTAAAAAATCTATAATTTTGAAATAATTCTTAATTTTGGTTTTGATTATGACATGAACAATAAAAAAGATCCAAGCTGTAAGAACACATCTTAAGTACCTGTATGTTATTTAACATTGTATTTATGTTTTATAGGTTATTAAAGAAAGTGGACCGCCCCATATGAAAAGCTTTGTTACTCGGGTGTCAGTGGGAGAGTTCTCTGCAGAAGGAGAGGGAAATAGCAAAAAGCTGTCTAAGAAGCGTGCTGCAACTACTGTCTTACAGGAGCTTAAGAAACTTCCACCTCTTCCCGTGGTTGAAAAGCCAAAACTATTTTTTAAAAAACGCCCCAAGACAGTAGTCAAAGTAAGTATGTGCTTGTGAATGTAAGTAAGCTTTACTGTGTAAATATGATAACTATAGATGAAAGTTTTTTCTGTTGGGCAGGTGTCTAAACCTATAGATTCTATACAGTCCCAGAATCAAGTTTGGACATGTGACTATAAATCAATAACAATTCCATTTTGCTTTTTAAACATTTGGATATCTGTGATGTTCATCAGATAAAACCTTACATACTTAGAGTTTTTTATGGCGTAATAATACTTTACTGTTCACTACCACCTTTAGTATAATTCTCTTCATGACTCTCTAAGGTAGTGGGTATTACCTCTCATTTTACAAATTAGTTTTTATGTAACACATGTTTAATTCCGCCAGTAGCATCTTTTTTACCTTTATGCCTTTGCTGTATTTAAAAATATGTATTTACCTAAATGACTACTAAAATACTTACTCTTTTTAATGAATACTATCTTTATATCACTGAGAAGATGTATGCTTTGTGTTCCCTCAAATAGTATTCTACATTATGTGTAAGGTAGACTAAAAATAAATGCCAGATAGATCCCTTCCTCGTGAGTCCCGGGGGTTCTGAGGAGGACTGGCTTCCTTTCATCCTTTCTTTCATCTGCTCTTTACAGTTGGGGAGGATGGGGCTGTTAAGAACATGACTTTTGGAGTCAATTTTGAGTGTGCCGCCACATGGCCCAAGCAAGTTAGCTAACTTTTCTAATCCTACATTTCCTCATTTATAAAGTAGGAATAATAATTCAACTTGCTTTATAGGACTGTTAGAAAAATGAACTGAAATAATACACAGAATGCACAAGTAATTATTATGAAGTATTTATTAGTAATACAAATAATAAGTACCCAATAAATATTAACTTTGTTATTTGATGTCTAATTCTGTCTACTCACATTTTATATGTATGTGAATATATCCATGGTCTGTTTTCTTAAATCTTTTTATGTATAAAATTTGTAGCTTATCTATGATGGAAGACCAGTGTTCTACGTCAGAGTGGCAGCACAGTAACTTTTATCTAATTTATTCAACTAAATCTTATCTTAACGCATTAACAATAGTAAACCATTAAGCTATAAAAAGTCTGTACATTTTTATAGTAGGGTATAAATATATCTCTTGTTAATTTTAACTATAGCCATTAAAAGCGAAATTATTATTTGAATACTATTCCTCAGAGAGGGGAGAAACATTTTGAATTCTCATAATTATTTGCTACTAACTCTAGTGTATAAGCATATTATTCCAGAGCTTTCTTCCTGTTCACCATTTGGATCTGAGCTTAAACTTGCTTATTTAGATTGCAGACTGGTACAGCTACTATGGAAAACAGTATGAAATTTCTTTAGAAAACTAAAAATGGAACTGCCTTTTGACCCAGTAATTCCACTGCTAGGATTATATCCTAAGAACCCTGAAATACCAGTCCAAAAGAATTTATGCACCCCAATGTTCATAGCAGCACAATTTACAATAGCCAAGTGCTGTAAGCAACCCAAGTATTTATCAGTAAATGAGTGGATCAAAAAACTATGGTACATTTACATGATGGAATTATATGCAGCAGAAAGAAAGAAGGAGCTCCTACCCTTCGTGACAGCATGGATGGAACTGGAGAGCATCCTGCTAAGTGGAATAAGCCAGGCAGGAAGGGACAAATATCATATGATCTCACTAATAAGTGGAACCTAATCAACAAAACAAACAAGCAAGCAAAATATAACCAGAGATATTGAAATTAAGAACAAATGGACAGTAACCAGAGGGGATATGGGAGGAGATAATGGGGGGAAAAGGATGAGGGGTTTTCAGGAACAACTATAAAGGACACTTGGACAAAACCAAGGGGGTATGGAATCAGGGGTGGGAGGTGGGGATGGTTGGGGGGGTGGGAGAGGAGGGGAAAAAGGCAGAAAAGTGCACTTGAACAATACAATGAAAAAAAATGAAAAAACAAAAAAAACTTACTTATTTAGGGAAACTTTCTCTGACTTTCCATAATCCCAGATTAGGTTACTCCCTGCATTTTTTCTCAGATACATCTTACTTGAAATTACTTGTACCATATCTGTCTTATGTTAAAATAAAGTCTGTAGGTACTCTCTGAAATGTAAGGTTATTTTGAGAAAGCAGCATGCATACAATGAGTTGGGATCTTGATAATTATAAGTATGATCATACCTTATAGAGGGCCAATAAATAGATGGATCATCTTGGAATAGTACCTTGGTTTTCAGCATTTTTGTCTCTTCCCTATATGTCTTGTACATCCAGGGTCTACAGTTTTTTATATGCAATAGAAGTAGAGAAAATATTTGTTGATGATTTGCCTTGATTTAAAAAAAAATCTTAAAACTGTTACATTGTCTCATTTGATCGTCTCAGATACTCTTCGATGTAGGTGTCATTCCTGTTTTACAGACGAGGTCCTTGGTGTTTAACGAACTTACCCAAGATTGCATAGCAGAGTCAGGGGTCAGGTCTAGTCACGTGACTTGAGTGCCCATTTGAAACTGATTGATTTTGAACTCCTTGTAGATTTACCCTATAGATTAAAATGTAAGACTCCCTGATGATGTCTTGGGTTTATAATCTTCTATAAAATGAGATGACAAGACTTTCTGATAAAATTTTCTGGGCACAACTGTTACAAGACTGTCCTTACTGGTTTGTAGAGTGATAATGTAAGAGCTGATATCCAAGGAGTAACTTCATTGTCAAGGGTGTGAGTAGTTAATCAGTCAAGGGAAGAAACTAATCAATCTTAGTGTTCTCAGAACTCCATTATTATCTAATTGGATTTGTACTCTGGTCCTTTGTTATTGGAATCTGTATCAACAATATCTTTGACACTTAAGACATTCCTAGGAAGGAAGCCAATTGAACAGAAAGAGGCAACATGCCATGAAGTACATTTATTTGAACATCTTCAGGAACTAGGCATACCTCTCCTAATGCCAGACTCAAAATCTTCCCTTTACCTTTTCATCGGCATTCAATCTGACATAAATTATTGCCTCCATTTGTCTTTTCTCATTAGTCCTTTTTTACTCCCTTTATCATTTATTTAATTTTTATTGTTTGGTATGTAAATAGAAGGGGAAACCAGAATTTTGTCAAAAATTAAAAATTTCCTTTTTCTCTCTTCTTCCCTCCCACCTGTTTCAGTATTGACGTTCTTGTTCTCTTTCTTACTCTCTCCCTAGGCTCATACTTCATACTTCTCAGGCTTTAGTTCATTTTTTTTCTTCTGGGGATGATTCCCACACACTCTTCTGTGCTGTCCTCTGCCTCTTGGATATCTTCACTTACTATTTCACAGGCACCTCAAACTCATGTCCAGAACTCATCATATTCCCTTCTAAATGGCTCTCTCCCCCATGTTCCTTATTACAGTGACTGGAACCGCCATCCAGCTGCTGAAACAGAAACCTGGGAGTCTGTTCTTACTTTTTGCTTACCCCGTACATCTAATGAGTCATCAAGTCCTATTGATTCCATCACTTGAATATTTCTTTATTTGGTCCATTTCTTTCCATCCTTCTGCTACCTTTGTGGTCCAACTCATAACTATCTCTCACCTGAATTATTACAGTTGGTTTAAAATCGGCCTTCCTACAAGTACTCTTGACATCAAATGGTCTTTTAAAGTGTTTTAATTTTTATATATTTTTAAAAGATTTGATTTATTTTTAGACAGAAGGAGAGGGAGGGAGAAAGAGAGGGAGAGAAACATCAGTGTGTGGTTGCCTTTCACATAGCTCACACCAGGGAACCTGGCCTGCAACCGAGGCATGTGCCCTGATTGGGAATCAAACCAGCAACCCTTTGGTTCACAGGCCAGCACTCAGTCCACTGAGCCACACCAGCCAGGGCAAAGTATTATCTTTTAGAGATACTGATTAGATCATATCATGCCTCTGCTTAAAATATTTTAGTGGTTTTCTCTTGCTCTTTGGATAAAGTCCAAAGTCCTAAACATAATTTCAAAGACCCTTCAGTCTCTGACCTGGAGGCCATATCTGCAGCATCAGACTAGATGTGGCGGAGACTCGCCAGTTCCCAGGAAGAGCTGGGACTATATATAGTGGCTCTTACTTATGTTTAATGTCACCAGTGTCATCTGTAACATAGCCATTATCCTGGTCTCTGGTACCTGTTTTAGAATAAATTTTCAAGGAAATAAAGTTCTGACCATATGATACATGCAAACCTTCATTTCTACGAGTATTACATGAAGAAAGTTTACGTGCAGAAAGAATATTTAAAAAGGTATTTTTGTTTTTAAGCCTTTTAACATATATATTTTAATCCTCACCTGAGGTTACGTTCATTGATTTGATAGAGGGAGAGAGCACTTACGTTAGAAACATTCACCTGTTGCCTCCCGCATGCGCCCCGACTGGGGATCAAGCCTGCAAGCTAGGTATGTGCCCTGACTAAGGATTGAGCCCCTTTGTTTGGGGCTACTGCAAACAAAGTTGCCATGAACATTTACGTATATGTCTTATAGACATAGGCTTTTGTTTCTTGTGGGCAAATACTTATGAATGGAATGGCTTGGTCATCAAGTAGGTATATATTCAATGTTTTAGGAAACTGCCAATAATTTTTCAAAGGGATTATTCTGTTTTACGTTCTCATCAACCACGTGTGTGATTCTCGTTGCTGCACATCCTTCCTAACATGTATAGTCTTAAATTTCAGTCATTCAAATACATGTATTTTGTATCTCATTGTGGTTTGATTTTACATTTCTCTTGTGACTAATGACATGAGCATTTTTTATGTGTTTCATAGCATGTGAGGCTTGATGAGGTGTTCAATTTTTTTTTGCCCACCTAAAAGTTTTTGGGTGCCCTTTTTAAATGATAAATTTAATATCAAATTTTGAGAAGTCTTTATACATTCTGCATACAAGTTCTTTATCAGAAAGATAAAGAGTTCTTTATCAAATAGTTCTTTATTTGTAAACTCTATATAGTTTACTATATAGAGTTTACAAATATTTTCTCCAAGCCTATGACTATTTTTTTTCCAAAGAACAGAAGTTAATAATTTTGAGTAAGTCCAATTTATTATTGTTGTCATTTTATGGAATGTGATTTTTGGTATTATATGTAAGGAATTTTCATGCAACCAAGTTGCAAAAATTTCCCCTGTATTTTCTTCTGGAACTTTTACAGTTTTAGATATTACATTTAGGTCTTTGAGCCATTTTGAGTTAATTTTTTGAAAATTTCTTCTGGAATTTTTAGTTTTAGATATTACATTTAAGTCTTTGAGCCATTTTGAATTAATTTTTTGAAAATGGTATGACGTATGGATTAAATTTTTTTTTGTTTGTTTGCATCTGAATATCCACTGGTTCTAGTACCATTGGTTGGAAAGACTACCCTTGCTGAGTTGGAAGTACCATTGAAACCTCTTGCTGGTTTCAAACTTGCTGGGCCAGTTTTTCTGGTCTTGCTGGCTGTATCGGGTGGAGAGGCGAAGGTATCACTTTTCTCCCTGTTCAGCACTCAGTCAGCTTTGGGCTACTCTCTCCAGGGCTAACCCAGCACCTCTCCGTGCAGGGCCTTGGGGTGTGGGCTCTGGGCCTACTGCAGAGTGCACACTTTCCTGGAGTTTATGGGTATGAGCTTGGGTCTCCCACAGTTCGTGCACTCCCCGGGGTTTAAGGGTGTGAACTCCTGGTTTCCTACCTAGCGCACGCACTGTCCGAGTTTACGGGTGTGAGTCCCATGTTTCCTGTGGTGTGCATGCTCACCCTAAGTTCATGGGCATGAGCTCCGGGTTTCCCACGGATCGTGCGCACTCCCTGGGTTCACATGCGTGGTCTCCGGTTCTCCCACGGATCACTCACACTCCCGGGGTTCCTGGCGTGGGCTACGGGTCTTCCACAAAGCCCCCTCCTCTGGTTGCCAGCACCTCTGGTCCCCAGACTCTGACCTGCACTCCACCCAGGGCTACGCGTGGGTACTCACAGCCCCAGCGTGTTTGCCACTCAGACCTTAACTTCTCTCTCTGCGACTTCAAGCAACCAGGTCTCTCCTGTTGCTGCTCAACCCTTGTTTGGCCCGGGAGCGAGCGGTTGACCTGGCTCCCTCCTTAGAGTCCTGTGGCAGACCCAGCAAGCACCGGCCAGGGGCTTCAGCCACCCTGGTCTCTGTGCTGATTCCTGGGCTGTTACTGTCCTGAAGAATTCTCCTTACCATCTGGTTTTTCAATGTCCGCTATAGTTTTTGATCTCCTATGTTCATATATGCTGTGGTACTGTTGGCTTCTCTGCTCTGTTCCTCTGTAGATGGGCTAGGTTTTTCCTATGGATATTCTTGAACTTATATTCTTGATGTAGCACATTTGGGTAACAGTTTTCTAGGGTATATACATGTGATAATTAGGCTGCTAGGGAATACATGTACTATCTTTGGCTTTAGTAGGCATTGTCAAATTGTTTTCTGTTTTATATTACTATTAGCACTGTACAAGTTTCTTTTATTCCTTGTCCTCACCAAGTGGGGCTGTCAGGTTTTTTAATTTTTGCTAAATTGATGAGTGTGAAATAGTATCTCATTGTGGTTTTAATATGCATTTTCTGAGTCCTTATGAGATTGATTATCTTTTCATATGCGTTTTAGCTGTTAAATATCTGTTTATGTTTTTTGCCCATTTTCTTTTAGATTATATTTTTCTTAATACCTTTTAGGAGTTTTAAAAATACATTTTAGATACTGGATTTGTCTTTTTTAGTTATATGTATTGCAAATATCTCTTTCCAATTCTTGGCTTATCTTCTATTCTTTGGTGTTTTTTAATGAACAGAAGTATGAAGTAGCTATACTGAAGAATTTAAAAGCAGAATAGTTGACCAAGTTTATCAGTAATACCTCTGAGCTGTAAGTCCAATACAAGCCTTAGTTTCAGATCTGTTTTCATGCTTTTCCTCCATAAATCTTTACAAATGACTTTCATTTATCTTCTCTAGTCACAGTTTTGGGGTGTAGGGGAGGAGGAGAGAACCACTTTCAGGATCCAATAACAAGTTTTACAAGCATGTTTTGAAATTTTTTCTTACATTGTTCTTCAGGCTGGACCAGAATATGGTCAAGGAATGAACCCCATTAGCCGCCTGGCTCAAATTCAACAGGCCAAAAAGGAGAAGGAGCCAGACTATGTTTTGCTTTCAGAGAGAGGAATGCCTCGACGTCGGGAATTCGTGATGCAGGTATTTCTAACTTTTATATGAGAAGAATTTTTTTTAACTATTGAAAAAACCTAGGAATCTGCAGGTTGGAATAGAGATATGGGATAAAGGCCAACTAGGAATGAATAGCACAAAGTAACACTATCTACCCTTAGAGAATTTATTCCCTCCAGGCCTTGGTTGAAACATTCAAGAGTCAAGGACATGTTAGAATAGACAGAAGAGTTTTGAAGGGACTGAGTTCACACAGGTTGTTTAGCCCAGAGTTTATCATTTAGAAGGCTTGTCTCTATCTTACTGTGTTACAGTGTGCAGCCAGAGTCTATTAACTACTGGGACTAGGAGACAGATGGAGTTAGAAACAAAATTGAGAAGCATGGACGTAAATGGAACAGGGCCAAGAGCATGAACTTCGGGTTTTCAGGAAAATTAGGAAAATAGAGCGAGCTAGCTAGCTGTCTCCCTAACCACGGTGAGGACCGAGGGACTCAAAGTTGCTGAGAGTTTCAGCTGTGGTGTTGTACAGCCAAGAAAATTGGAATGTGGTTGGTTGCTAGTGTATTGGCAGAAGGGCAGGGACTGCAACGAGGTCGACTACCTGAAATGCCCTCCTTCTTTCACATCCCATCTGTGCTTCAGCAGTTGCCAACTCAAGCCCCAGTGATGAAGAAACATTTAATTTTTATTATGAAAATTTCAAGCATATCCAAAGGTAGATATATTTAATAGTATACTATGAAGAAGAGTGTAATGGCATGTTGGGGAATACGCCCATCATCCAGACACAACATTTCAGGTTTTTTACCACACTTGCTTCAGCTGTTAATTTTTCTCTCCTTCCTCCTTCCCTCCCCTCTTTTCCTAAAGGATTTCAGAGCTAATTTCTAACTATGTTATTTCAACCTACATATTATTTAGTGGGTGTCTCTAAAAACAAATGTGAGTTTTTCTTACATTAGGCATGATTCATTAGAATCATATAATAAATCAGTCTATATTTAAATTATCCTTATTGTCTCCAAACTCTTTTTGTTGTAATTGGCTTGTCAAAGAAACTTTTTCCAATCGAACCTATGGATCTTTAATATAATCCAGTTAAAATGAACAGATATTTATTAAGTGGTGACCATATAGGAGAAATTTTAATACTCTAGCATGGTCTGTCATATTGATGAACTTTTCATGCCAGCTAAACTATACCTAACTTCCTCATTCATAATCTTCATATTTCTTTATTTCACAGTATCTAATACAGTGGTCTGTAGATAATAGGGCCTTAGTAAACCTTTGAGTATATTTGCTGCTACCTGTCTGCCTGGCTGAGAGATACTATAATTAGCTTTTGTTGGAGATGTAAACTTGTGACGTAGTCACAGGTGAACCACTGTTGGGAACCTAGACATCCACAGAGGGGAATTCATCTGTGGTTAGTAAGCCATTATGTTCTAGATGTCATTAGGACCCAGAATAGCATTTTTCTAGTATCTTCACTTTGCAAGATATATGCACCAGTTTTTTCTTTTTACATTCTTAGATTTGAAGAATTCTAGACAGTATTCTTTGACTTCCAAAGCTTGAAGAAAAAAAATTACCTAAATTTTAGACCTGTATTAGGAATAAAAACTCACTTTGACTTTATTAAACAATTCCTTTTCTGTGGGGAATATTGAGTACCCCTTTTGAAAGAGGAATTTAGAGTACCTTATGCCAGCTTCCATTTTATGGGTGTTCATAAACATTCTAGTCAAATGGGAACATTAGGCTATGCTTTTACATGTTTTCACACTGAATTCATACTGTTTTTCCCTCTTCTGGGAGTCCCAGTGGATTCATTACTGTATCGCAGCAGCTTTATCAAAGTGAAGGCTTTTGCATAAACTACTTAGGCAATATTATAATTTGTTAAAATTGAACATGCAAGTAAAATATCTAGAGATAATATGCTAATATTTATTTATCACCAACATGTAAACTTGTGTGTTGCGATCTGTATGCAGTTACTTGTATTGATTGCTAGATGAAAGAAAATCTTTGATGACATTATTTGGGTATTAGTTCCAAAGCAAATTTCTTAAAGCTTTTATTTTTTTTAGACATAGATTTTTTAAAATTTTTCAAAATGAAAAATAATGCTAACTAGATTAAATTGCATATCAGCATACTGTATCATTATATATCATATAATGTTAATTTTTCTACTTATGATTAAGATCTCTAGGTTTTTAAAAATATATAAAGCAAATTTCATCAATTTTATTTTTGACCCAGTGAAATATTAAATTAAGTGCTCAGCAAAAGTGTTTAGAACTTTTTTGTTAGGTTTTTGAGTTGTTGATTTATTTAAATTATTTTCTAAAACAATCTAGTCTGAAATTTATTGCATAGCAAAATTGCACTTTGCAGAAAAATTAATATTTTAATATAAAATCTTATGTATAATAGTTAAAAATATGTGAGGTTTCTGGGAAGATGACTTAAGTTTATTGCATACTTGCTTGACTTTCATATAGAAGTGATTTTTTTTAAGTGACTGCTGTTAGCATGGAATCCAACTCCTTCAGCACAGCAGTCTTTTATAATTTATTTTATTTTTTATTAAAATTTTTATAGCAGTCTTAATACTAATAAATAACTTAGGGTACCTGCTCAACAAACTATTGAACCATGTCTCTTTAAGAACTTGTGTGAGACAAGGGGTGGGTGAATGGGAAAAGTGATTCTGGAAGCATCTGTTCTAGAAGTCAGTCTTGAAGGAATCAGAATAGGTCAGATAGAAATCCAGCAGACACAAGTCCATGGTGAGTGTGGAGATAGATGGGAGCAGCAGGGCCTGGAGCCAGAGGGCCTGGGCCTGGGTGGGTAAGTGAGATGTAGGGATGAACCAGCAGAAAAACTGAATCAGAGTGAGTGCCGTGCATGGCATTTGAATACAGATGAAACACTTTTCCACCTCAGTTATCTTTTGCTTCCATTTACTTTGGCCAGTTTTTTGATACTCAGAGCAATATAGAGGAAGCTTCCGATCCTTTAGCTAAGCAAGCATTCCAGCAGCTTTCGAAGCTGAGAACAGACCAAGCGCTGGGAAGAACGCTGGGGAGCAGAGGCTGGCTCCAGCCAGGGACTTAAGCACATTAGCCCTGCGGTCTGTTGTGTGCAGGTCAGGTGCTGGCCCACGCTTACGTGAGAGGTGGTAGGTGTTCACCTGGCTCCCAGGATCTGCCATGGACAGAACCCGCCCAGTCCTTCTGAGTGGGGCCCGTAGGTTACTGCTGATTTGTCATAGTGTGGTCGTTTCTGGAATCAGAAGAAAAAGCAATGAATATTCTACAAACACTGCACAGATTTGAACTATGGGATTTGTGATAGTTACAGAAATTCTATAATGAGTATATTTACAATGTTTCATATACTATGAAAACTGTAGCTCATCTTGACTAAAATTCTGTTTAAAAGTGCAATTTCTTTGACATATAGCGTATACATTATTTATTTTTAAGGTTTTTTCTCCTCTATATTGTGTATCCCTAGTTCCTTAAAAGCAGTTGGTTCCCTGAAGCTTAAAAGTAGCAATGGAAATAGTACCACGAAACTCTAAATAATGATGTAACACTAAATGACAAACAGGACACAAGTGAGTACGAGATAGGAATCTGTGTGTTTTGAGATAAGTGAAATAGCCAATAAAAGCCAAAAAGGAAAAATAAGGGTAGAAGTATCATGCTTTATATCTGGAAATTTGATTTAGTTGTACCACATACCCATTCATTGCTAGCACCCGGTGTATTGTCATTGTGAAATTTTATTAATGTGGCAAGAAGCTATTGAAGCTTTCTTGCCTTTTCAAAACAAAGCGCAATGACATCTGATAAAACGTCCCACATTTTCAGATATAGGTTGCCTGTTCACCTCTCTTGCTCATTTTTCTATGGGCTTTTAAAAAGTTGACTTACAAGAATCCACTATATATTGTGTAATGTAAGTCTTTTGCATTTCTGTGCATTTCAGATATGTTCTCTTATGTTGTGACTTTCACTTTAATGATGCTTTTTAAGGAACAGAAGTCATCAGTTTTAAAGCAGTCAGATTTATCTGTCTTTGTCCTTACATTAACTTCATAATAAATCTAGATATCCAGAAGAGTAAGTGGTTTCTCAAAAGGCTCTTGGCTGCTCTTCCTCCTTTGCATTTCCATGTTCATTTTGGAATCAGCTTCTGAAGCATTGTAAAAATCTGTGTGGGATTTTGATGGGAATCCACTGATTTTATAGTCAGTTTGAAGAGATTTGGTATCATTATAATATTGAGTGTACAATACATGAACATGGCATATCTCTGTTATGTTTATCTTAATTTTTCTCAGTAATGCTTAGTTTTCTGTGTAAAGGTATTTTATTTTAATTTAATGTAAATGGTGTCTTCTAATACTTTTCATTTTCCACATGGTTATTGATGGACTATACAAATAGAGTTGGCTTTTGTATACTACCTTTTTTATAGAGAACCTCCTATATTCATAAATTTTTACAATTTATTTGTAGGGCATTCTTAGATTTCTTATATATATATTTCATATCAGCAAATAATGAGTTTGTTTTTACAATTCTGATTTATATACCTTTTTCCTTCTTGCCTTACTGCTTTGTCCAGGATTTGTAGTAAAATGCTAAATACTGGTAAATATAGAGGTCTTCCTTGTTGTGTTCTATTTTCAAAATTTCAACATTAAGTATAATGTTTGCTGAGGTTTGTTGTAGGGTTTTTTTGTTTTTCTTGTAAAGTGCCCTTTATCATATTAAGGAAATTTCTTTCTTTCTCTAAGGGTTTTTCTTTTGCTAATAGTTTTTATTAAAAATGTGTGTTGAGTTTCATCAAATGTTTTTCCCCCACTTCTGATGACTGCATGGTTTGTCTCCTTAACCCATTAATACAGCAGTTTCCATTGATTGATTTTGTTTGAGATTCAAATGTAGACTGGCCTTGCATTTCTGGAGTAAATGTAACTTTGTCATGATTCTTCTTTTTATGTTTTCCTTTGTTTAATGTACTATTATATGGCTTAAACTTTGCATTTATGTTTATGAGTGAAATAGGTCTGTTAGTTTTCTTTCTCATACTGTTCTTGTTGGATTTTGGAATCAAAGTGATTCTTAACTGAATAATTGAGGACTGATTCCTCTTTTTCTAATCTTGGATGAATTTTTGTAAGATTAGTTTGTTTTCTTTAAATACTGAGTAGAACTTTCAGGAGAGGGTCTCAGTTATTTTGTGGGATTTAAAAAAAATTATGGTTTAATTTCTTTAGTAATAATAAGTCTGTACAGTTACTGGTTTGTTCTGGGCCAGTTTTTGATAATTATATTCTTTAGGAATTTTCCCATTTTATCTTAATTTTCATAAAATTTTAGCTGAAGTATTTAATATTCCTATTATTTTATAATGCTACAAAAGCTATTACGATCTTCTATTTTCTTGTGTCTTCCCCCTCATCAGTCTTACCTTCAGTTTATCATTTTATTTTTTAAAAATATATTTTATTGATTATGCTATCACATTTGTCCCATTTTCCTCCTTTATTCCCCCTTTTTTCCCCCCTTTATTCCCCCTGCACCGCCCCTCCCACCCACATTCCCTCTCTCCTTAGTTCATGTCCCTGGGTCGTACATATAAGTTCTTTGGCTTCTACATTTCCTGTACTGTTCTTACCCTCCCCCTGTCTGTTTGTACCTCCTATTTATGTTTCTTTCTTTTTTTAAAGATTTTATTTATTTATCTTTAGAGGGGAAGGGAAGGAGAGAGGGAGACAAATATCAATGTATGGTTGCCTCTCGTGTGTCCCTTGCTGGGAACTGGCCTGCAACCCAGGCCTGTGCCCTAACTGGGAATCGAACCGTGATCCCTGGGTTTGCAGGCCTGCACTCAAACCACTGAGCTACACCAACCAGGGCCTATTTATGTTTCTTATTCCCTGTACCTTTACCCCAGTTCTCTTCCCTCACCCTCCCACTGATAACCCTCCATGTGATCTCTATTTCTGTGATTCTGCTCCTGTTCTATTGTTTGCTGAGTTAGTTTTTGTTTGTTTATTTTATGTTCAGTTGTTGATAGTTGTGAGTTTGTTGTTATTTTACTGTTCATAGTTTTTGATCTCCAATTTCTTCGATAAGTCCCTTGAACATTTCATATAATAAGGGCTTGGTGATGATGAACTCCTTTAACTTGACCTTATCTGGGAAGCACTTTATCTGCCTTCCCATTCTAAAGGATAGCTTTGCTGGATAGAGTAATCTTGGATGTTGGTTGTTACCTTTCATGACTTTGAATACTTCTTTCCAGCCTCTTCTTGCCTGCAAGGTTTCTTTTGAGAAATCGGCTGACAGTCATATGGGACCTCCTTTGTAGGTAACTGTCTCCTTTTCTCTTCCTACTTTTAATATTCCCTCCTTATCTTTCACGTTGGGTAATGTAATTATGATGTGCCTTGGTGTGTTCCTCCTTGGGTGCAACTTCTTTGGGACTCTCTGAGCTTCCTCGATTTCCTGGAAGTCTATTTCCATTGCCAGATTAGGGAAATTCTCCTTCATTATTTTTACAAATAAGTTTTCAATTTCTTTCTCTTCCTGTTTCCTTCTGACACCCCTATGATTCAGATGTTGGAATGTTGAAAGTTGTCCCAGAAGTTCCTGAGCCTCTCCTCATATTTCTGAATTCTTGTTTCTTCATTCTGTTCTGGTTGAATGTTTATTTCTTCCTTTTGCTCTAAACTTTTGATTTGAGTCCTGGTTTCCTTCCCTACACTGTTGGTGCACTGTACATTTTCCTTTATTTCACTTTTCGTAGCCTTCAGTCTTTCCTCTATTTTGCAACCATACTCAACCGTTTCTGTGAGCATCTTGATTTACCAGTGTTTTGAATTGTGCATCTAATAGGGTCCCTAGCTCTTTGTTGTTTAGTTTTATTTTTTCTGGAGCTTTGATCTGTTCTTTCATTTGGGCCATTTTTTTTTGTCTCTGTGCACCTATTATGTAATAAGGGGTGGAGCCTTAGGTGAATATACCAGGGCAGGGCAACCCAGGTCGCTGCTTTTTAATGCTGTATGGGTGGGAGGGGTCCAAAGGGAACAATGCTGCTTGCTGGGCTCTCGGCCAGCTATCAATCACTTCCCCTGCTACCCACAAGCAAATTAGGCTCTTCTGGTTCCAATTCCCGGGTGAGTGGGTTTGTGTTCATTCTGGGACCCTGTGGGTCTCTCCAGCGAACTCTCCTGTGAGGCTGGGAGTTTCTCCTGCCACCTCAACCCCCACAGATTTTTTCAGTAAGAGGTTTTGAGGCTTTATTTTCCTGGATTGCAACCCAGGGTTGCATGGTTTGTCTCTCTCCCTAGTTGTTCCTCCTGGTTTATCTGCATGCAAACGTGGGACTGCCCAGCCCTCTAGCCACCTCCTCACCCCATACTTGGGCTGCTGCCTTGCTGGGAGTCATCTCCGCCCCAGTTGCTGATGTCCGCCCCTCGTGTGGGTCTGGATGAATGTTTCATCTTTAACTTCTTGGTTGTTAGATTTCCATTCAGTTCAATTTTCTGTCAGTTCTGGATATTTTTTGTTTTTAAATTTGTTGTCATTCTTTTGGTTGTTCAAGAAGGCACAGTGTGTTTACCTACACCTTCATCTTGGCCAAAAGATGGTTAAAATAATAAACCAGAGATGGATTATTCTTTTCAGGGAACCAACTTTTGGCTTTTTGAACTTCTCTTTTGTACTTTGTTTTCTGTTTCCTTAATTTCTGCATTTGTCTTTATTCATCTGTTTTCTTTGGATTTTCTTGTTAATAATTTTCTTTTCTTCACCCAAGGACATGTTTATTGATTTTAGAGAGAGGGAAAGGAAGGGAGAGAAGGGGATGAAGAGAGGTAGAGAGAGGACGGGACAAAGAGTGCAAGAGGGAGAGAAACATCAATTGGTTATCATTGCTACATGTTCTGACCAGGGACCGAATCCAGGATGTGCATTGACCAGAAAGCACACTCATGACCTTTCAGTTTACGGAACAATGCTCCAACCAACTGAGCCAAACTGACCAAGACTTAATAACTTCTTAAGATAGATGTTTAGCTCATAATTTTTATATCTTTTACTAAGCATTTATGGCTGTATATTTTCTTTTAGACCTTCCAATAGCTGCATCCTTCAACCTTTGGTATATTGTATTTCCATCATTATTATTTTACATATTTTCTGATTTCCACTAGGATTTTTCTGTTGCCCATAGATTGTGAAATTACATTGTTTAATTTTCAAAATTGTGATTTCCTTCTTGTCTGTTTCTTCAATCACTTTTTGAGAGCAGTGTGTAAAAACAAATCCCCCTGTAAGTTGTTTATTTTCTATTTTGTCTGGTAATTTTATTCTTTTTTGCTTTCAAATATATGTTTTACATTTGTCTTATCTCTTGGCACATGCATCTCTAAAAGAGAGCATTACCCAACTCAGGAAATATATGTGTGGATATAAGTTGAGTGATAAACACTTAAATATATGTGTATACATATATGCACACATACATATCACTTATTCACTAAAGAATACTGTGGAATAGTTCTAATGATAAAAAGCTACTGTTTATTGAGTAATATGATTAATTATAAATTGCAGATAACATACAGTTTCTTATTTAATTTTCAAAGCAGCACTGTGAGGTAGTTGTATTACTGGTAGTTGTATTACTCTTTTACTGATGAAAAAACTGAGGCTTAGAGATGTTAAATAATTTGAATCAGTTCACATAGCTAGGAAGTCGTAGATGTGAATTTTATACCCCAAGTTAACTTGGAAGTCTTCGTCCTTAACCACAATATTGTAGTAACCTCCGTATATTAATTCTTCAGGCACTGTTCTTCAGGAACTATTTATTTATTTATTTAATATTTTATTGATTATGTTATTACAGTTGTCCCATTTCTCCCATCATTCCCCTCCACCCTTCACACCCCTCCCACCCACATTCCCCCCTTTAGTTCATGTCCATGTGTCATAAGTTCTTTAGTTTCTACATTTCCCACACTATTCTTGCCCTCCCCCTGTCTATTTTCTACCCACTGTCTTTGCTACTTATTCTCTGTACCTTTTCTCCCTCTCTCCTCCTCCCACTCCCCTCTTGCAAACCCTCCATGTGATCTCCATTTCTGTGTTCCTGCTCCTGGTCTAGTGGTTTGCTTAGTTTGCTTTTGTTTTAGGTGTGGTTGTTAATATCTGCGAGTTTGTTGTCTTTTAACTGTTCTATTTTTTATCTTCTTTTTCTGAGGTAAGTCCCTTTAACATTTCATATAATAAGGACTTGGTGATGATGAACTCCTTTATCACTCCTTTGACCTTATCTGAGAAGCACTTTGTCTTCCATTCCATTTAAATGACAGCTTTGCTGGTTAGAGCAATCTTGGATGTAGGTCCTTGACTTTCATAACTTGGAATACTCCTTTCCAGCCCCTTCTTGCCTGGAAGGTCTCTTTTGAGAAATCAGCTGACAGTCTGATGGGAACTCCTTTGTAGGTGACTATCCCCTTATCCCTTGCTTCTTCTAGAATTCTCTCCTTCATTTTAATCTTGGCTAATGTAATGATGATGTGCCTGTAATGATGATGTGCCTTGGTGTGTTCCTCCTTGGGTCCAACTTCTTTGGGACTCTCAGCTTCCTGGACTTCCTGGGAGTCTATTTCCTTTGCCAGATTGGGGAAGTTCTCCTTTATTATTTGTTCAGATAAGTTTTCCGCTTGTTGCTCTTCCTCTTCCCCTTCTGGTACCCCTATAATTCAGATGTTGAGACGTTTAAAGATGTCCTGGAGGTTCCTAAGCCTCTCCTCATTTTTTTGAATTCTTGTTTCTTCATTCTTTTCTGTTTGTTTGTTTCTTTCTTCCTTCTGGTCCACTCCATTGATTTGAGTCCCAGTTTTCCTCCCATCACTATTGGTTCCCTGTGCATTTTCCTTCATTTCACTTACTGTAGCCTTCATTTGTTCATCTAATTTGTGAGCAAAATCAACCAATTCTGTGAGCATCCTGATCACCAGAGCTTTGAACTGTGCTTCTGATAGGTTAGCTACCATTGCTATGAGCTCTGCATCTGATAGGTTGACCACCTCCTGGTCATTCAGATGAATTAGCTCTGGCCCCGGTCTGTTCTCCCTTTTGAGCCATCCTTGGTTTTGTTTTTTTTGTTTTTGTCTGGTTGCGACTGTTACGTAGTGAGGGGTGGAGCCTTAGGTGTTCCCCGGGGCAGGGCAGCCCAGTTGCTGGGTTGTGATGCTGGATGTGGGGCGGGGTCCAAGAGGGAACAGTGGCACTTGCTCCGTGCTCTTTCGTGGATCCCAGTCCCTTCAGCCTCTTTCTCCTATCAAATTGGGCCCCTCTGGTGCTGATTCCCGGATGGGTGGGCCTGCGCATGCTCCAGGACCCCGTGGGTCTCCCCAGTGAACTCTCCTGTGAGGCTGGAGAGTTCTCCCGGCACCTCAGCCCCTACAAGTGTTTTCAGTGGGTGCTTTTAGGCTTCACTTCCCAGCGCTTGGGCCCTGCGTCCTGCAGTCTGTCTTGCTGCCCATTTTCACCTGGTTTATCTGTGCATGAATGTGTGTCCGCGGTCTGCCACCCTGTGCGCCCCTCTAGGCCTCCTCGCGTTCAGCACACCTGGGCAGCGGCACCACCACCGGCTTATCCCGCCACATTTGGACTCTGCATTCAGACTCGGCCGGTGGTGGACTCTACCAGCCTTTGACTCCGCCCCTCTTACTGGTCTGGGTGAATCGTTGTTGTCAGTTCCTGCACAATTCAATTTTCTCTCTCCTGGTTGGGTTTTCTTCTGTTTTTTGGTTCTATATTTTTGTTGTCCTTAATCTTGGTTGTGAGAGGATGCACAGCATGTCCAGCTACACCTCCATTTTGGCCAGAAGTCCAGGAACTATTTAATATAAACCTTTGTAAACTTGCTAATGCAATGTGAACATTATTTTAAATGGTACCAATGCAAATTTCAGCCCTTTCAGTTTTTTAATTTAAATAAAGAATACTAAATGTAGTTAGAACTAACATGTACTCTAGTACATGTGAATTTTGTTTTTTTTTTGCTTATTTAATTAATATAAGTGTATTGTTTAAAAAATCAAATAATACAAAAATATGTAAGGAAGTAAAAATCTTCTTTAGAAAGATAATCTAAGACATTCTAAGATAACTTCCATTGACATTTTGAGGACCATATTTCCATATTTTTCTCCATGTGTATTTTCACTTGTATATATAATATTATATAAGTGGGATATATCTTAGTTGTTTTTATCATGGACTGAACTTTATATTTTTGAATGCTAGAGAGCAGAACACATTGCTTTATGGTGCTGAGGAGTTCCTGTTCATCAAACAACTCTTATTAATTTCTTACTTTAATCTTATCAGGTCAAGGTAGGCAATGAAGTTGCTACTGGAACAGGACCTAACAAAAAGATAGCTAAAAAAAACGCTGCGGAAGCAATGCTGCTACAGCTTGGTTATAAAGCATCTGCTAGTCTTCAAGATCAGCTTGACAAGGTGAGAGCTCAGTTTACATGTACAGCTCCTGAGCTGTCAGAGTATCAAAGTGATGAACAAATTCTGTCTGGTGTCCTTGACTCTAAGTAATGTCTCCATTGGTGTTAAAGTAGACATCCAACTTTAACTTTTCTAAGGCAGTACTCTATTACTTGAAAGATGGATTCTCCAGTTACAAAATAACATGTTTTTATGGTGTCGAGATTGAAGAAGTATTAATTACAATCTTTCAAATGGCAAATACTAAAAATTTGCTGTATGGCTGTGTGTGTTTTTTATAATTCCAATTTAGTAATATTTTACTTATTGACTGCTGGGTTTTGCCGTGTAGACAGTTTTAATTTGTGCAAAATTTTTAAGAACAGAGGTTAGCTTTTATTTCTGAACTACACCTGAACACATTGGAAATAAAGATCCTGAGTTATCCCTTTAGGGCAGGAACTATATTGGACAGACACTCTATAAACTAATTTTTCTATTTACTTTCAATTTAAAGGTAAACTCAAGGGGTGTTTATTTTCTGTCAAGACCTGTGCTCATGGTTCCCTGTTTCTTCTTCGCAGTTAATGACATCATTAACACCTGCCTCTGTTGCAAGAGAGGCAGGGAGCCCTGAATTCAGCGCTTGGCAGATAACTTGCCAAGAACTGGTTTAATTTCTTTTGGTATTAAATTTTCATTTCACCTATGTACATGTAGAAATTATTATTAACATTTTCTTTGTATGAAAATTCACAAAACGGGCTGAATAATTATTTCTGTCAAAAAAATCTGCTTTTTTTTCCATCCCATTTTCTCACCTAAGGGTTCTGTTTCAGAGACATTTTCATTTTCTGCAGGAACACGTTTCAGAGAAACAAAACCATCTATTAAAAAACATTTACATATACTTTTCTTTTTAAGGCAACTAGGAATATGTAGGCAATTATTTTGAGTGATTAAAAAATTATTTGTCTGCATGGTATCACTAGAGATTTCAGTTCTGTTTTTATAACCTGGGGAGTTAATGCATTTTCTTCTTAAAAATATTTGTAACATGAAACCTAACATGTGTCCAAGTTTCTATAGTTCTTATATTGTGTATATGTTGTTTTAACTTAACACATTTATATTGACTTAAACCTGGTGATTTATAAAAATATGTCAAAATAAATCTCAGACATTAATTTGTAAGTGAAAACAAAACAGAACAAAAAACAGGATTAATTTCATGAATTTAAAAAACACTTTATCATACTCACTGTATTATTAGTCAGCGTTCTCCTGAGAAACAGAGCCAACAGGATATGTGCTTGTATGTACATGTGCACATACATCTATGTATGCACATACATATATATGTATGCATGCTTATATATAGGTGAGCATCACACAGAGACCCATTTTAAGGGATTAACTCATGCAGTGGTGGAGGCCCGGCTAGTACAGGTCTGCTGGGAGGCATTTGGGCTGGAGACTCAGGCCCGTGTTGCAGTGTGGGCGCAGTCCTGCTGGAGAGCTCCCTCTTGCTCCCGGGAGGTCAGCCTTTCATCTAGTTGGCCTTCAACTCATTAGGCCCACCCACACGATGGAGAGCAATCTGCTTTACTCAAAGTTCAATTATTTAGATGTATGTCTCTCCCAAAACACCCTCACAGAAACACCCAGAGTAATGTTGGATCAAATATCTAGGCGCAGTAGCCCAGGCAAGTTGACACATACAGTTAACCACGGCACCCACTAACTGCCACATACTTACCGCTGAAGACAAGGTGATGGAAACTTGGCTCCTGTGTTCAAGAAACTGAGCAGTAAGTGTTGGGGTGAGGAGCTTTATCATAGAGCAAAAATCACAGTATCTTGGAACCTAGAGAACATGAAGATGAATCTGAAAAGTCAGGAATAGCAAAGTAAAGAGTTCAGAGAATTACTAATTTAAGATTTGAACATGAAAGTGACATGATCTGGTTTGTATTCTTCAAAGACAGCCCTAAATGTAATGGAGTGAACAGGTGTAGCAGGATGAGTAGCCGAACTGTTCAGGTAAAGCCATGCTGAGGGGCCAGACTGAGGCGGTGGTGGTGAGAGTGGGCAAAGACCCCGGAGGTATTTCCCAGGTGTCTGTGTTTAGACTTCAGTGGCGGGCGGTGTGCCTGGGGACACAGGAAGGGGGAGAAATGGAGAATGACGAGGAGAGAGGTGGCAGCCAGACGAGGCCGAGCCCGAAAGGGAGGACTGAGTACATTGTCTTGTCAGTAAGATCTTTAGGGAATTTAAAAACCTTGGAGAGCAGTATTTATTTATTTTTTCCTTTCCTCAAGGGTATCTTTTATTTTTCCTTTTTAATTGTGTTTTTTCCATTACCTATAGTCCCTTACACTCCCTCTCCCCAGCAGTCACCACACTGTTGTCCATGTCCGTGAGCCCTTTTTCCTTTTTGCTCAACTGCTCCACCCGCTAACTTCCCCCACACCTTAGCTGTCATCCTGCTCTCTACCTATGAGTCTGTTTCTGTTCTGCTTATTAATTCCGTTTGTTCATTAGACTCCACATATGAGTGAAATCATATGGTATTTCTCTTTCTCTGACTGGCTTATTTCATTAGTATAATGTTCTCCAGGTCCATCCATACTGTGACAGAGGGTAAAATTTTCTTCTTTTTTACAGCTGAGTAGTATTCTGTTGTGTAAAAAAAAAAAAAAAAAAAATGGATCTCCCTTTTGACCCAGCGATCCCACTTCTGGGAATATATCTGGAGGAACCAAAAACTAGTTTGAAAGAACATAAGCACCTCTATGTCCATTGCAGCATTATTTACAATTGCCAAGATATGGAAGCAGCCCAAGTGCCCATCAGTAATGAGTGGATAAAAATACTGCTTTGGGACTAAGTATTTTGTCCCAACTATGGGACATTTATACAAAAGCAGTATTTTAAAAGTTTTTTCTTTTTTTTAAATGAGCAAGATATGTGCACAGTTGAAAGAATTAAAATATCACAAAAGAGTAAACAGTGAAAAAAAACATTAGTCTCACATGTTAAAAAATGTTAGTCTGAGACTCTTAGATTATACGTCTCTCTTCCTAAAGGCATCTCCCACAGTGCATTAATATTTGTATAGTATCCAGAATAATGTCTGAAATACAGTGACTATCATATGAGGATTTCATAAATAAGAATAAAATAAATGTCCTCACAGGGAAATTCTGTGTGTATGCATTAAAATACCCCTACTTTTTCAAAAATTCAGATTTATTGAGGTGCAGTTCAATGATTTTGACAAATATATTTGTGCATGTGTGTGTATACACTTACTAACCATCACCACAATTAAGAATTATAACATTTCTGATATCCCAAAAAGTTTCCTAATGCCCATTTGTAGTTAATCTCTTCCCCTGTCTTCATCCCCTGGCAAGCACTGATCTGATTTCTGTCTCTATAATTTTGCCTTTTCCAGAATGTCATATAAAATGAATCATACAGTAGGTAGTCTTTTGTGTCTGGCATCTTGTTGCTGAGATTTATCTGTGAAGTTGCATTTATTATTATTCCTTAGGAAAATTTGGGTTGTTTATAGTTTGAGGCTATTATAAAGTATTTATAAAGATTTATGTATAAGTATTTGTAGATACATATTCTTCTAGTATATTCTACATGTACACATTTGTATAGGAAGTCCATTTGTAACTTTAGAAGGAGCTGTGAGGACGCTGTCCGGAGAGGCTGTACCATTTTGCATTCCCACCAGCAACGTTGGAGAGCTCCCATCACCCACACCTTCCCTAGTTCTTGGTGTTGTTGGTCTTGATCATATTAGTAGATGTATGATGTCATCTTGTTGGATTTTAATTTGCATTTCACTATAATGTTGAGATTCTTATGTATTTATGCCCCATTCATATCTCTTCTTTGACGTGTCTGTTCAAAACTTTCCTCTCTTCACCGTTATCCTGAAATTTCCTTTTGCCTCTCTCCCTTCTTGAGTTGCCAGTTTTCTGGACAGTTTCTATTGTTCTCGATTTACTTCCTTGTTTTGATGGAGCACATACTTTTAGTAGCTTTCTGAATATATGTCTGAAATACCTTTACATTTCCCATATACTTACTTGATTTATAGTTTTCTGAGGTATAATTCTAAAATGGAAATAGTTTTTTCACAGGGTTTTGAAGGCATTGCCCCAAATTTTCTACCTCCTAGCATTACTTTGGCAATTCCAGTGCCCTTTGATTCTGATGCCTGTATATGAAACTTTTATGTTTCTTCTCCCTTTTCACTCTTTCCCAGTTTTTCTTTCTTGGGTTCGGAGGTTTCATGGATAAGTGACTTGATGTGTGTAATGTTGGGTAAAGTGTTTTGGGTGTTTGGGTTTCAATCTAGAAATTTACATACTTTTAAACTGGAAAACTTCTTTAATAACTTTTTCGTATCATTTTTGCTATTATTTCCTTCTGTGATGTCTGTTCTTATGGGTGATCTTCTGATTTTGTTTCCTTCCTCCCTCTCTCCCTCCCTCCCTTACTTCCTTTCTTTTCTGTTTGTATATCTTTTTCTTTTTGTTCTGTTTTCTAGGAAATTTCATCAGTTTTGTATTCTACCCTCTTTTGAAATTTTTTACTTTGGCTGTTTATATTTTTGACACCCCAGAGCTCTTCCTTATTTCCAGAATATTCCTTTTTATAGCTTCCAATTCTTGTTTAATGGGTATAATGTATCTGAAGATTCTTTAAACCGGAGGGGGTTTTTTTGTTCCCTATATTGTGTTTGCCATTCCTTTTGGGTTAGAAGCCTGGGTGCTGTCTTCTGAGGCCCAGATGAGGAAGGGAGCTGGGGACCTTACCTTCCAGGATGTGACCTTGGACTCCATCTCCTATTTGCCATGTTGGGGTGGTGATATCACCCGCAGCTGTGGATGGTGTCCAGACTCTCTGTTTTAGCCTAAGAGAAACCTTGTAGGAAAGCTGTCCGCTTGGTGTCAACCAGGCAAACTTGAGATTTCATAGCCTTTTGGAAGACTTCCAAACAATCGTCCTGTTTCAGGCCCTTCCATGGTTCATCTTCATAAGTAGCAGGTAAACTTGGAATTCAGTTGAAGGTGAAAAATTAGGCATAGGGAATATAATCTAATATTTAAATAATCTTGGTTGTTAGTAGAAGAAGAAATAAGAAAAGCTGCATGAAATGCCGAATTTACTACTGCCAACTGTGCCTGAGAATCTGCATTCTTCTCATCAGTCTGTTCTTTCCCTCGTGAAAGTGGCTTATTCCCTACTACATACACTCTCCTCCAACTTACTGTTCCCCTCGATCAGCAACCCTCTCATTCCGTAATCTCATCTTGTACTTCACAGAGAACATAGAAGTGGGAGTCTCCCTGGCTCCCCACCAACAGAGATCTGCATTTTTACAAACATTTACACCTCTTCCGTCCTTTGAAAGTGGCAAACTACGCACTAGAATTATATTTCTATTTATAGCTGGATTTAATGTATCCACTTGATCTTTGACATCTGATAACAAGTATACAATGCTGACTATCATGGGAAATGTGCCTTTTCATTCCTGGAGTACCTGGTATCAGTAATATCAACTCCATCAAAAGAGAATATAATCAGTTAATGTCACTGATTAATTTGATTATATACTTACTACTTCAGAATATCTAAGTTTACACCAAACATATGTCAAATTATCTGGTGAAATTCAGGATATTACAAGTTATACTTAAAGTGAAGTCTTAGTTTTCAATTTGTTGAATATGTCATTAGGAGTATTTGGTGATCATTGTCAGGGACTGTTCCTTGACACTGTCAAGGAACTGACTAGTGTGGCTCTGTGGGTTGGACATCATTCTGCAAACTAAAAGGTCACCAGTTCGATTTCCAGTCAGGGCATGTCCCTGGGTTGTGGGCCAGGCCCCAGGTTGAGGGCACAAGAAGCAACTAATCTATGTTTCTCACATCAATTCTTCTTCTCTCTCCCTCTTTGCCCCTCTTCCTAAAAATAAATAAAATATTTTTTTTTAAAAAAGACTTCCAGAACAGACATAGTAATATTTCTATTGTTAATTTGTGCTCAGGACGGGTAAAGAAGCTCCTTTTGTCTCTTTAGCACTGTGATGATGATTGTTGTTTACTATTTGAATAAGAATTGTTTACTTTTAACCACCTAGATAGAATGGGTGTTGTATATAGCCAATACGGGGCTTTCTCAATGACTTGAATTGTAAATGAAAATGAGGGAAAAGCAGAGTGACACATAAAAAACAGATTTGAATGTAGAAAAGGGTTGGATGACACTGTTCAAGTTAGCTTCTCTTGTGCCCCTGGCCCTGCGGTCAGAGGTGGAGAGAATAAGCTGAATTGTGAGAGACCTTTGTCCTTGCTTCATTGATCTCTTAACTTGTTTCTTTTTGAATAGTCTGTTTCTCTAGATTTTAACAATTGATTTAATCTTTCAGACAGGGGAAAACAAAGGATGGAGCGGCCCAAAGCCTGGTTTTCCTGAACCAACAAATAACAGTAAGTTTTGCCTTTTAACTATGCTGGTGTTTATTGGTGGTTCAGTGACTAGTAGGTCTCTGGTTATTTATTGGGTCTGTCTGGGCTCAAGGTGCCATATTTGGTGTTGCGGGTGTACAAGGACATTGTGGTGTTTGCTTTTGTGGAATTGCTGGAAGACACAGGCACTCGTATTCTTAATATGGTGAAGCTGTAGCAGACAGCATAGCATTTCAGCCACATAGTGATGATATTCTTTCTTTTTAAGTGGTTTTTATTGCAGCATAATTATAGTTTGAAAGAATCAAAAGAGAAAAGCAATTATTTACAAGCTTATACTCTAAAAACAAATGTTTACAGTTCTAATTCTTCTTAGGTAAACACAAATTTTTACATAATTATGTTTTTTAACATTAAAATTATTCTGTTAATTAAAATAGATTAAGTTCACACATAATCTAAATAAAATATTGCAAAATCAACTGTACGATCCTTGTTCAAAACACAGATTACGAACATTCAGGGGTGTTCCTGTTTCAACACAATGATCTGAGAGCTGTGCTGTCCCTGGTCTTGAAGGCTGAGGATAATGATTTAGTAAATGTGAATGTATAATAATTTTATGCCTTTTTAGGGAAGAGTTTGCTCTACTTTTCTTAGATATCTGTGAAGACATCCTTATTTCTACCATATCAAACAGTATTTATGACTTCTGTCTATTGCTGTTTTGAAGCTACCTCAGAATTTAAATGAACTGCTGATTGTTTCTACAATTAAAGATCAATTGTTAAAACCGTTAAAAATTCAGAATGTTCCTCTGTCTTACTTTAATGCAAAGCTTGATGCCCTAAACGCTCAGTGCATGCTGACTTACCTCACTGTCCTAAGTCAGCCACGACCAGTGTCTCCATGTAGATTTTCCTCATGCGTTGCGTACGACAGCCCTCCATCTTCCATGGGAAAGCAGGTACGGATGATCGATTTCGTGTGTAGCACAGATGAAAGTTTGTACTGTGTTGTTTTCATTTAACATTGCAATAAACATTTTTTTCACATTTTGCTGGGCCATTAGAATTTTTAGTATTTTGTTAAAGTCACTATTGAAATAATCAGAAATAGAAGAATAAAATTGCCCAAAATTGCATTCTAATTATAATATTAAAAGAAGCCTAAAAATCCACTTCAGTTTATTTCTTTTTTCGAAGGTATGCGATCAGGCTGTTATGCATCGGAAGTGTAGGCATTTATCTTTAACTTCCTCCCTACCTCTCCTGAAAAGCATCTATTTTCACCGAGGTACCATGTTACCGTAAACCAGTAGAAACAAAACAAGCAGCCAGTGCAGACCCTAAGAAGGGAAGGGCCAGTGGAGTCATACCATTCCCACCCCTAGTTTCCTTCCTTTATACCTCTGGATGTCCAGTAAACTTCATTCTGAAAATGGTCGTAATTTATTCTTTGATAGTAGCAGCTCTTCTCTTGATGCATAATGAAATTGATAACAAACTCTTATCAAAACATGGAAGAACTGAGTTTTTGGATCATCAAAACTAGCCTCTTGAAAAGAATATTTCAGTGATGTAACGGAATTTATGAGATAGTTTCTGGGAATAATTAAACTAATTTAATAGGACTCTGAACCCTTGATTTTATACATATATAATTAATGTGATAGCTTAGCAGGTATCCCAAAGAAAAAATGGAATCAGTTCAGGATTCTTGGAGTTTAATTCCTTTGATGTTTGAATATACAGGTTTATAATTACTTGGTAAGGGAATGTAAGAAGATTAAATTGATTTCAGCTTTGTGCGAAGTACATAGCACAGAACCTGTTTTCTAGTGTGTAATGAGTGTGATTGCCATCTGTGCCTTCTCCCTCCTCTTGTTTAATAAACATGCATAATTCTGAGTAGGCTCGTCCAGCATTCTGTTCTTATGCTTTTTATCTGTCAGATGTCTTTTGTATGCACATGGTGACCAAAGAATATATAGTTTATTTATACTTGGATAGTTACTTCTGGCGCCAGGTATTTTTTTCAAAGGATAGAAACATTATTTATTTGAATATGGAAGTCAGTTCTTTTTTTTTAAAGATTTTATTTATTGTATGTTTTAGAGAAAGGGGAAGGGAGGGCGAAGGAGAGGGAGAGCAACATACACGTGCCTGATCAGTTGCCTGTTGCCCGCCCCCAACCAAGGACCTGGCCCACCACCCAGGAATGTGCTCTGACCAGGAGTTGGACCAGCGACCTTTTGGTTTTCAGGACGACACCCAACCCGCTGAGCCACAGCAGTCAGGGCTGGAAGTCAGGTCTTAGCTTGACAGTTTTAAGGTGAAATCACATTATAAATAACCTGCAGGCTTCATCTTTAAACAGTGATATTTTGGCTCTTGGCTTTGTGTTGCTGATTCTTAACTGCTAATGGATCTGGGAAATTCTTTGCAAGTGGGAGAAGAGGGATCAAAGTGGCCAGTGAGGTTCAGTGATCAGAAACCTGTAAGAATGAATAGATTTGCATAATCTTTGATGTGATAAAGCTCTTTGAAACCAGGCTAAAACAGCCATGCTGTACACACTTCAAACTTCCTCTTGTCTGCAGTAGTTCACACTGAGAATCTGAAAGGAGCAAAGGAGCGGTGAGCAGGCTGTTTACAAGGCCCTTCCCTGTGAGCACCCAGCGGTCCCTGCCTCAGGGTACCAGGCAGGATAAGGGCCACCTGACTCTGAAATGGGCTAGTTCCCTCTGGAGCCAGCTCCTAGCTGCTCAAAGACAACATTGGGAAGAAATTGGTCTCTCCTTAGGAACTGATCACTCAAGTGATGCATCCATACCCTAAATGTAATTTAAATTCATGCATTATGGTACATTTAGGTTAAATATACTTCTACTTAATTAGTTCCTGAAGTTTGAAATCTTTCCCTGAGTGGTTTGTGTCCTGTAAAGGAAACTTCTGTGTTGGTGTTTCACAGGCAGAGGTCGGAGCAGGGATCTCGCAGGATGGCACGTGTGGGGGGGACAGGAATTTGAGATTGCCGGTGCTGCCTGCCGTGCTGACATGTTGTCTGACCGGGAGAAGCTCATTGTACGTCTCGTCTCGGTTTGAGAATCTTTAACTATGTAGCCTTTGGAAAGCGATTAGCCTTTCTTGAATAACATCTGAAAAGGTAACATACTACTTTATAGAAAACAGAATGTCGTCATAAAGTGACTCTTCATTGTTTTCTTTGTGAAACTCTACTTCACAAATTGTAATTAGATGAGATTTTTAGCCAAACATTATTTGGATAAACATGGAATTAACTTGCAACCCTAACATACAAAAGGTAAAAGCGAGGAAGGTGAAATTAGAAAGGTAAAAGAGAGTTTTAACCTGGCACAGCTAACACCTCACTATAAGTGGGCAAAGAAAGTTCATGACCATATGCATTTAATTTCTGAAGTGGGAGACGTTATTATTTTTTGGGTGGAAGATATTATTTTAAAGATTACAGTCCTAAGAAACTGCTAACAATTACAGCTAAAAAATTAAATGGTTTTGCAAGTGATGGTGATTACATAGCCTGGGTCCTGGCTTGATTGCCTGCAGATTGAAAATGTGGACCTAATTTTTTGCATGCTTCTCAGGCTTTCTTCATTGGCCCGAATTGCAGTTGAAGGTAGACTACTATAAGTGTGTTTTTACCCTTTGAATCTCTGTCATGGTCATGTTAAAGGGCAAGAGAACGTAATTCTGTAACGTGAGGTTCGTGTTAAATTTAGCACAGGGCAATTTAATGCTTGGCGTACACATAAAAAGCTAGATTTTTACAGATGAATGACGAACAATTTTTGTAAAAGATTATGCGTTTTAGAGATCTCCTGACGGCTCATGGAAAACTTTGTAAAATATTTAGATATAGTTCAGCTGATAATATCTTTCTTTTGTATTCATATTCATGTTTCTTATTAATACAGAGTTTTACTTAAAAACAGGTTCATTGTTTCTTAAAGGTGAACTCTAGCTTAATTCAAAATTGGACTAAGCTCAAAGGTATTCGGTGGTATGTGCCGAATCCACCCACTAAAAGATTATTTGGAGGCATTTTTCACATAAATATTTTTCCGTTAACCTTTTAAAAAGTTTTATTTAGCCCCTGTGAAATATGCTGACTCTTCTGGGTTCATTAGAGATGACCCAAGACAAATACTTTTGGGATGGAATTAGAGCTCTTACTAGCCTTCTTAGTACTGTAGTTGACTCCCCAAAGTTTCTGTCATTTTGTGTCATAGCTGTATATTCTAAACTCTGTGCGTCCTGAAACCAGAGACTGAACCGTCCCAGGGACCCGACATTAGGCAGATCTACGCAGGTTTCCCGAGTGCTGTTTCCTGTATTCAGCACCTCTCCACCTTGTGTACTTTCCTTGTTGGGCAAGGTTTGTACTTTTCAGATAATGCATTAGGAGATTCTTCAAGTGTTTTGGGACAGTTCCCTCTGCGGTTTCCTTTTGGGGCCCCCATAATGGAAACTACTTTGTAGTGAGATAATTAAGTTAGGTGGATCAAATTAGATTTAAATATGACGCTGAGCAGTCCAACTTAATCATTTATGTCGGCAATAATACTGGGTTGAAAATCTACGAGTGTAGCTGACTTGTCGCCATCCATTTAAAAAGTGTCAGTGGCTACTTTTGCCCAGCCCAGTCACTGCCGACTGATGGCCTCTGAACACAGTCTAGCCCGTAAGTAGAGGGCTGGGTATTTGACGCAGTTTGGGCCAGTAGGACTTACACTTGTCATTGCTGTGTTTGCACCTGCTGAGCCTGCAGGTGGAAATGTGTTCCACCCGAAGCAGAGGGTGATCCAGATGTCCAGAGACATAACTCTCCCCTTCTACGCTGGTGGCCGCGCGGGCCCCGCCCGAGCGGTGAGACGCTTTAGCTGTTTTTACTGCTCTGACCAGCGTTCTCTTTTCTTGCCCGCTGACTCTGGGGAGATGAGAGACAGCATCAAACTTGTTTCTGTTTTAGACAGACCAGTTGATGGTGTAGTTCAAGGCCTGTTCATTTAAGGAGAAAGGGTCTTAAACTAGAAAATAAGTCTTTAATCATAGTAACACAGGTAGCTTATTTCTCTGAAATATTCTCAGGAAAGATGGAAGGAATTTAAATTTTCATGATTTTAAAAACTTTTTGCTTGGCTCATATTTTTATACAAAAATGATTTCAAGTGCATGTTTCTTAAAAAAGGAAACCACATGAGAAATTTAGGAATGCATTTATTGAGCTCAGTATGAGAGTGTTTTTAAGTATGAGCAAAGGAGGAAATCAAAGAAAAAGGAGATTGATTTAGGCACATGAAAACTAAAAACAGTCAGGGAACAGCATGAGAAAATAAAAAGGCAAATGACAAACCGAAAGCGTAGGCTGCAGCGCACACAGGTTAAAAGTAAACAAAGGATGCAAAGAGGTTAATAAAAAGTAAATATCCCAATAGAAAAGTGGCCAAAGGACTTAAGGAGACATTTAAAAAGAACAGACATTAAGCAATAAAAAAATTGTTTGGCAATCAGGAAAGTGCGGATTAAAACTAAATGTTATGTAATTTCTGACCCATAAAAAGAGGCAAGGCTTTAAAAATGACTCCAGCCATTGCAGGAGCAGGCGTTGACACGCTGCTGCTGGGGTTGCGAGTCAGCTCTGCCCTTCGGAAGCAGTAAGGATGTCAGGCTTAGGTCCGTTCTTTCTAGAGCTTAACCACAGAAAGATAGAGAGGAATATAAGGGACTATTTTTCCTTAATAAACACATACTATTTTTATAATCAGGAAAACACTATATTTAAAACACTCATATATATGCAGATTCTGGCCCAACTGCACAATCCGGTTGCATTTAAACAAACATTATGTATTAAGCAGGGGAGCAGATGACCCTATACTGAAGACCACTTTTGTGGTATTTTTTGAAACAAAAAGAGGAATGTGTAGTTTTCTAAAGTCTGAGTGAAATTTTGATTTCCGAGGTTTGTTCTGAAAATCTGAAATATGTGCTCTTTATTTCCCAGAGCTTTTGTGGGGATTGAAAGGTATTTAAAACTAGTATTTTGAAAACTGGAACAGAGCATAGCAATGGCACAGGTGGGAGTCTCCCAAAGAGGGGAAGTTGAAGTGTTAATGGATAAATGATAAATGGTAATGGAAAAATAAGTAAAAAATGAAGAAAAAGAGAACTACTCAATCGATTTTCTTTATCAAAGAAACTCGTAATTACTCATTCATCAGCTTGTCTAGAAAGATAGAGCTTTCTAACTCTAGTATTATAGTTTCTCAGGAAAGGTTAGACCTGTGTTACCGTTTTTGAACAATAAAAATAAAAAATGCAAAGAAAGTGAAAAATTTCTCCCCATGTTTGTCCTCATTAGCACACTTTCCACTCTCTTCCCCCAAACAAGTAACTTATGGTTGGTCAGTTTATTTGGTGCTGTTCCAGAATCTTTTTATGCATGTACAAGCAAACTTAGATATATAGGGTCTGTCCAGAAGGTGTCCAGCCATCTAATATGAAAAATAGAGACATTTGCTGAAGAAGATACTAGATACAAGAAACATTGTACGTAGGACAGTGACACCTCAGTCCCTTCAAAGTAGGCACCTTGGGACCTCACACAGTTCTCCTAAGCACCATCAGCTGCCCTGTCATATTTTCCTGAACCTTATCAGTGGTCTGGAATCTCTTTCCTTTGAACGGTGATTTTAGTTTTGGGAAAAGCCAGAAGTTGCAAGGTGCCAAATCTGGGCTGTAGGAGAGCTGAGTTACCTGGGTGATTTGATGTTTCACCAAAAAACTCCGTACTAGACATGATGCATGAGCAGCTGTATTGTTGTGATGAAGCTGCCAATCACCAGCTGCACATAGCTGCGGCCTTCTGGAATCACTTAAATAGATTCCAGGGAGGAATGTTCAAGCTTGATGCAAATTTTGATGCAGATTTGTTGCTCTACTCACTCAGTCATTTTGAATACGACGGCTACACAGTACATGTGCTCACTCAATGATGTCTACCACACTGACTAGTAGAGTGAGGTCGTCATTGTTCATGCATGCACATTCCATTCCACTCTCCTTGTCTGCCAGGTTACATCAATGTCACGCAAACTGTTCTTATATTAACAATGGCTGGACTTTTTCTGGACAGAGCTCGTATATTATTTTATTCCCTAGCATTCCAGACACAGTATTCTACAATTTTCTCTTGTCAATTAAAGTGTGTCCTGAAGATCCTTTTATACTAATTTGTATAGGGTTTTATTATTGTTTAACTAGTTTCTTACCAATGGGTATTTAGATTGTTTGCAGTATTTTTTTGTTATAAATAATGCTACATTGTAAAGCTTCACACATATATCATAGTACATGTGTGTTAGTATATTTGTTAAATAAACTCCTACAAGTGGAATTACTGAGTCAAAGATTATGTGAATTTAGGATTTTGATGGTTGTTGCCAGATTACACTCAGTAGAGACTTAACCAATTTACATTCCCACCAGCAATAGATGGGAATACCTTTTCCCACCACTGCGGCGACACTGTGCTATCAGACTTCTGGATCTGTACCAATCTGATAGTTGAAATATGGTATTCAATGTGGTTATATCTTGCACTTCCCCTATTATGGATGAGATGGAGTATATTTCTGTACATTCGAGTCATTTTTATGCTTTTTATGTCAATGACATAGTCATAACTATTATTTTAAAATTAGATAGTTGGTCTTTTTGTTCTTCTTGATGAGTATATGTATGTACCAATATTTTTCTTGTTTTCTTTGTTTATGATGGAATTTTCTTCTAAAGTTTGGTTTTCTTTTTATTGTATTTGAATGACTTTTTTTATAGTCTTTTTAGACATTTGTAATCTTAATAATGCCTTCCCCATTCTGAGATTATAAAAAATTCTTTTAAGTTACCTTCTAGAACTTTTATAATTTTATTTTTTTCTTTCAATCTGTGATCCATCCGGAGTTCATATTGAAAATGTGGATCAAATTTAATCCCCACTGCATTGAGACTTTCCTGTTATCAGATACGAGGGTTCCGTGTCATCGTATCTGGGCTTTTGCTCTTCTGTGTCGCTATTTATTCACGGACCAGCTTCCATCATTGTGTCTTTATTGTGTTTTAACATATATTTAAAGGTTTATTTGTTTAAAACAGTTGCGAAAGAAGTTCCTGGTCCATGATCTTTTTCCTCTTACTACATGGAGCACAAGTAATTGAAAAGAAAAAGTTCCCATTGACACGGGAAATAAGGAGAGTGAGGGTAGTCAAAGTGTCCACTAAAAGAAGCAACAGGGAGCTGTGTGGTTGGATGGTGTTGAGGAAGACAGTGGCGACAGTCTCCCTAAACCTTCTATGTGTAATAGATGTAGCATTCATTCCTTAATTTATTCAGGACATATTGATTGCTACATTGGAGTGTTTTTGGTACTGTTGGTGATTTTAATAAAGCTTTTTAAAGTTGAAATTACTTTTTAAAAAGCTGTTCAATCTATGAAATAGACATGATTAACCATCACCCAATAAAAAAAGAAGTGAAAATTTAAAAATCAAATGGAACATGTTATTTGGGGGAAAAAAATCAATACATTTCTATTCTTAAAAACATCATGTAGCCCTGGCTGGTATGGCTCAGTGGGTTGTGAGCCAGCCTGCGAACTGGAAGGTCATTGGTTCACTTCTGGTCAGAGCACATGCCTGCAGGCCAGGTCTCCACTTGGGTGCTTGAGAGGCAACCACACATTGATGTTTCTCTCCCTTTTATTCTCCTTCCCTTCTCCTCTCTCTAAAAATAAATAAATAAAATCTTTAAAAAAATCATATAGCATAGTGCCCGAGACTGTTGGTGCTCAATATTTGAACAGATGGAAAAAAAGTATTTTCACTTTTTCCTCATAAACCTTTTGTTCTCAGCTTACTGTTGCTGGACTTGATATTGGCATTTTATTGGTATTTCAACCTAATAGAAATAGTGCATTCATTCTTAGTAGATTTCTTTGCTTCAAGGTAGAATTGTATCCGAATTCATATCTCAAGCTGTTCTGAGTCTCAGATTGGTGGTCTTTGGTGGAAGAAACAGGATGATTTAGCATTACCAAATAAGCACAGCCTATCTGAAGACAGATACTTGAAACATGATACGCAGAGAAGAAGGAAAACGACGCAAAATCAGAAGTGTGTGAAGGTTGGAGAACGTCCAGTCTCTCATTTTACAAACTGGAGAATTGAGGGTCTGGTGATTTTTGTAACTTGCCTGCTCAGACCGAGTGGGTTGGATGTAGTGAAGACTTGAATGTGCATTTTCTGACTCTAACGTCTGCATTTGCCCCTAGTAGACAACATATTTGTTTGTAGATCTATCAGTTTGCTGATAATTAAGGAAAAATGAATAACATTTTAAAGAAATTCCACTCAAATTAAGTATGTATGTCTTGAATGTTTTATATATCATATACTAGAATTATTATAATTTGTTAAGGTTTTATTTATTTTTAGAGAGGGAAAGTGAGGGAGGAAGAGAGGGAAAGAAACATTAATGTGTGGTTGCCTCTTGCATGCCTCCCCCACTAGGGACCTGGCCCACAACCCAGGCATGTGCCCTGACTGGGAATCCAACTGGTGACCCTTTGGTTCACAGGCCCAACACTCAATCCACTGAGTCACACCAGCCAGGGCAGAATTATTTTTTAAGAACGTTTCATAGTATGGAAAATGTCCAACCTATTGTTTCAGATACCAGGTGATAATTGGGGAGATCACGTAAAAACATTGAAATGGCTGAGAAAGCATGCGAAATGTTCGTTTTGACAATGGAGCAGCCGTCTGTATTATACAGTTTTTCTTAAGACGTAAAAATCTTCAGTAATAGCTCATTTTAAAAAAACACTCAACAGGCTTTTGGAGTGATGTTATTCAAGCGTATTGTTTTATTCCAAGCTTTCTGGTTTGTGTTGAGATGATTTATAGACTTTCAGAGCTGCAGGAGATTTTCACGTTCCTCTTGTCTAACTCGTTTCGCAGATGAGGAAAGCGGGGTTAAGAGGAGGCTACCTGCAGCTTGAACTCAGATAGCGCGGCTCTTGTTTGGTGCATTTACTGCTCTGCTACGTTGCCTTTTTTCTTTGTTACTTTTAGCGCTAAGACAGATGTCAGCCTTTTTTTATTTGCTCTTTTAAAAAAAATCAATTTGTGTCAGAGGAGTTTTAGATTTGTAAGAAAATTGAGAGGGCAAATCTCCTCCTCAATTTTCTCATATACCCCTTGTGCCCACACATGCGTAGCTTCCTCCATTATCAACATTATCCTTTTTTAGTTTAATTTTCGGTAGAGTTGCCTTCAAATTTTGCATTGTTGATTTTCGTCTCCTTCTTAAAGAGTGTATATTTTGCTTAAAAATTCAGCAGAACTAGGGACTCAACAGCTGTGGCTGGAAGACCAGGTAGATAGTGAGCCTGTGGGGAAGGAGAGGCGGTATCCCCTGAAAGTACCCCCATTCCGTTGTCCGCCAACAACAGGGCAGTGGGAAGGGGAGATTTCTGAGATCCAGCCAGCCTAGCAGCCAAAGGTCATGGAGAGGATGGAGGGTCTGTTCCTGTACTCCAGGAGGATGACCGTGGTGTCCAGTGAGCACCCTTCTTGGGTCTCATGTCCTCTTACGTGATGAATAGCCTCAGGCTTCCCTGGGAAATAGAGTCCCAGTCAGGAGGCCCACACTGCTTGCTGTAAGGGTCTCCCTTTCTCTCTGGTAACTAAAAGCCAAGCACCACCAAAGTCTGGAGACCCAGGGGCTGCATGTTAGGTGGAGGCCATGGTAAAGCTGCAGACCTCAAGGAGCAGACACAGCCCTTCTGGCCCTGCCTTTATGCTCAGGGCCATGTAGAACTGGTGCCACCATCCTGCCCGCATTGGTGTCTCAGCACTGCCTTGTCTGCGGCCTCCGTACCGAGGGAGAGGCCCAGCACAGCGTAACAATGCTTTTATTAATTGGGTTTTGTTAACTTTTTTAAATTGTGAAAATGGTACAGAGAAGGTTTGTGTAACCATTACTCAGCTTCTCCCAGTGGTGATATTTATTGGGTTGGCCAAAAAGTCAGTTTAGTTTTTCTCTGTAAAGTAAAAGACACATTTAACATTTTCACCAATAACTTTATTGATCTGGATATTTTGACTATGTCAGCTATCTCCTGTGTGCTAGAATGTTAATTGTTCAAAATTAATGTCTAGATTTGATTTCAATCAACTTTAACTGCTCTACCCGACCGTGGAACATTCTCCAGTGAGAAATCTCCAGCATCAAACTTCGCAAACCACTTTTGACACATTTGATCAGGCACAGCACCTTCTCCGTACACCGCACAGATCTTTTTTCCCTTTGCATTTCTGTTGCGTTTTTACTTTTCTTGAAGTAATAAAACATAATATGCCAAAAATGTTGCTTATTTTCTTCCATCTTCAGTATTAAAATGGCTACACAAAAATTCACCAGTTTTGATGTTTTTTTAAACACATGCTGATACGACAGCTGCCACAACACAGTCTAACAAAGTTGTTTCGAATGAGGTTAAAGATAACTAAATGCTACTAGAGCCATCTTTTGGAAAAGAACAACCAAACTTTTTGGCCAAACCAGTATAATTGTAGTACATTATCAAAACCAAGAACTTGACACTGGTATAATAGAGTGACCTGGACTATAGACCTTACTTAGATTTCATGAATTTTCATCTAAATAAATTTAAAAATTACTATTAGATAAATTATGTTATAGTGTCTCATACTTTCTTCAGTTTCCAGTTGTGGACCAGCAGTCCACTTTCCAGTTTTTTAATTTAATCTTTATTGTATTTTTTCCCATTACCATTAGTCCCCTTTACCCCCCTCCCTCCAGCAAGTACCACACTATTGTCCCTGTCCATGAGCCCTTTTTGCTTTTTACTCGGTACCTCCCCCTACCTCTGCCTTCCCCACCAGCTGTCATCTTGCTCTCCATCTATGAGTCTGTCCCAATTCTCCTTGTTAGTTCAGTTTGTTCAAGATTTCACACATGAGTGAAATCATATGGTATTTTTCTTTCTCTGATTGCCTTACTTCACTTAGCATAATTTTCTCCAGATCCATCTATACTGCCACAAAGGGTAAAACTTTTTTCTTTTTTATGGCCAAGTACTATTCCATTATGTAAATGTCCGGTAGTTGTTTTATCCACTCATCTACTGAAGGACACTTGGGCTGCTTCCATATCTTGGTGATTGTAAATAATGCTTCAGTGAACACAGGGGTGCTTTTGAAAAATGTTCTTTTGAAAAATGTTTTGAGTTCCTTCAGATGTGTTCCCAGAAATGGGATTGCTGGGTCAGAAGGCAGATCTGTTTTTCATGTTTTCAGGTATCTCCCTACTGCTTTGCACAGTGGCTGCATCAATCTGCATTACCACCAACTGTGCAAAAGGGGTCCCCTTTCTCCACATCCTAGCCAACATTTGTTATTTGTTGATTTGCTGATGATAGCCATTCTGACAGGTGTTTATTGATTTATTGACAGTAGCCATTCTGACAGCCATTCTGTGGTTTTAATGTACATTTCTCTGATGATTAGTGACGTTGAGCATCTCTTTTCAAATGTTCATTGGCTGTCTGTATGTCCTCTTTGGAGAAGTGTCTATTCAGGTCCTTTGCCCATTTTTTAACTGGGTTGTATGTTTTTTGGTGTTCAATTTTTTAAGTACTTTATAAATTTTGGGTATTAATCCCTTATCAGATGTATCAGGGTATATATTCTCCCATTTTGTGGTTTATCTTTATATTTTGTTGATGATTCCCTTTGCTGTGCAAAATCTTTTTAGTTTGATATAGTCCCATTTCTTTATGTTTTCTTTTGTTTCCATTGCCTGGGGGAGATATACCTGATAAAATAACAGCTATGAGCAATGTCTGAGATTTTGCTACCTGTTTTCTTCTGTGATTTTTATGGGTTCCAGTCTAACATTTAAGTCTTTGATCCATTTTGAATTTATTCTTGTGTGTGGTGTCAGAAGGTGGTCTAGTTTCATTTTTCTGCATGTATCTGTCCATTTTTCCCAATACCATTTATTGAATAGACCATCTTAAGCCCATTGTATGTGTTTGCTTCCTTCATCGAATATTAATTGTCTGTAAAGGTGAGGATTTACTGCTGGACTCTCTATTCTGTTCCATGGATCTATTTGTCTGTTTTTATGTCAGTACCATGTTGTTTTAATCACTATGGCCTTAGAGTATAATTTGATATAAGGTAGTGTGATTCCTTCAACTTTGTTCTTCTTTCTCAGGATCACTGTTGCTATGCAGGGCCTTTTGTGGTTCCATATAGATTCTGGAAATATTTGTTCTAGTTCTGTGAAATATGTTATTGGAGTCTTGATAGGCATTGTGTTGAATCTATAGATTGCTTAGGGTAGTATGGACATTTTAATGAAGTTAATTCTTCCAATCCAGGAACATGGAATGGGCTTCCAATTAATTTATGTCTTCTTCAATTTCTTTCTTCAGTGTCTTATTATTTCCCAAGTACAGGTCTTTTACCTTCCTGGTTAGGTTTATTCCTGGGTTTTTTATTCTTTTTGAAGCAATTGTGAATGGAATTGTTTTCTTCAGTTCCATTCTGTTTGGTTTTTATATAAAAATGCAGCTGATTTCTGGACATTAATTTTGTATCCTGCTACTTTGCTGAATTCTTTTATTAGTTCTAGTACTTTCTTGGTGTATCTTTGGGGTTCTCTATGTACAGTATCATGTCATCTGCAAATAGTGACAGTCTTACTTCCTCCTTTCCAATTTGAATGCCTTTTATTTCTTTTTCCTGTCTGATTGCTATGGCTAGGACTTCCAGTACTATGTTGAATAAGAGAAGTGAGGTAAAAGTGGACATTCCTGTCTTGTTCCTGATCTTAAGGGGAATGCTTGTAGTTTTTGCCCATTAAGTATTGTTACAGATGGGGAGAGAGAGACTCGAGACAAGAGCCTTCCTCCCCAGCCTGGGTTGTTGTCTTGCTCACAAGAGAATAATTCAAGCAAGACACAAATACATATAGTGGAAAGGAGATACATTTATTTATGAAATAAATACAAGTATGAAGGTGCAAGCGGCATCCGGCTTGTCTCAATGCCCCACATATAGAGGAAATAAAATTGTTAGTAAGTTCTATACACTTGAGCTGAGGCTATAAATGGGTACTTAGCTAATCTAAGTACACTGACTATTGGGGTTCAGAGGTTATGTCCCTTAGCTATCTTCTAGGTACCCTTCCTTCTCCACTTCTAAATCTTGGGAATAATGTACAGCTATGAAGTCTTTCTTTCTCAGTTAGTAAAGGCTCTTTGTCTTGGTGAAATTGTTAGAAAAGCTCCCTTTCCCAGGTTAGAATATTAAGGACTACACCCCCTTCCTGTACGATTCCTGCTTGTGATTTTCAGGACACCTAGCAAACTTACCATACAGAGTTTAGGATTGCTGAGTTAATTGTCAAGGCATGTCTTCCTTTGCTTCTATATTCCTGTATTAAGTTACTTGTTAGGTTGTAATGGTGATGGCCCTGGCTTTATTTCCCCTCTGGCCACTCATTCCTAGCTGCTACCTAACAGTACGATGCTGACAGTGGGTTTGTCATGTATAGCCTTTATTACGTTTAGCTGTGTTCCTTCTAATCCCTCGTTGCTGAGAGTTTTTATCACAAATGGGTGCTGGATATTATCAAATTCTTTTTCTGCATGTATTGATATGATCATGTGATTTTATCCTTCATTTTGTTTATGTGGTGTATCACATTTATTGATTTTGCAAATGTTGTACCAATCTTGCATTCCCAAATAAATTCCACTTGATTATGGTGTGTGGTCTTTATAATACATTGCTGTATTTGGTTTACTTATAATTTGTTGAGGATTTTAGCATCTATATTCATCAGAGATATTGGCCTATAATTTTCTTTCTTTGTAGTGTCTGTATCTGGGTTTGGGATTAGGATAATGCTGGCCTCCTAAAATGAGTTTGAGAGCCTTCTCTCCTCTTGAATTTTATAAAATAGTTTGAGGAGGAGAGGTGTTAGCTTTTGTTTCTTGGGAATTTTTTGATTACTGCTTCAATTTTCCTAGGTTTAGTCTGTCTATTCAGATTCTGTGGTTCTTCCTGATTTATTTTTGGAAGATTGTGTGTTTTTAGGAATTTATCCATTTCATCCAGGTCATCCAGATTGCTGGCATATACTTGTTCATAATATTTTCTTACAATCCTTTGTATTTCTTTGATGTCAGTTGTTATTTCTCCTCTCTCATTTCTGATTGTATTTATTTGGGTCCTTTCTCTTTTTTTCTTGATGAGTCTGGTTAAAGGTTTGTCATTCTTGTTTGCCTTTTCAAAGAGCCAGCTCTTAGATTCATTGAACTTCTGCATGTGTTTTTAGACTCTATTTTGTTAATTTCTGCTCTTGTCTTTATTTCCTTCCTTCTACTCACTTTGGGCTTTGCTTGTTCTTTTCAAGTTCCTTTAAGTGTGAAGTTATATTGTTTATTTGAGTTTTTTCTTGTATTTTCAGATAGGCCTGTAATGCAATGAGTCCTCTCTTAGGAGTGCTTTCGCTGTGTCCCACAGGTATTGGATTGTTGTGTCCTCATTTTCATTTGTTTCAAGGCATCTTTTGATTTCCTCCTTAATCTCCTTGTTCACCCATTCATTGTTTAATAACATGTTATTTAGCTTCCATGTCTTTGCTTGTTTTTCACTGTTCTTCTTGTGATTGATTTCTAGTTTCATAGCATTGTGGTAAGACGAAATACCTGATATGATTTTGATCTTCTTAAATTTATTGAGACTTATTTTGTGTCCTAACATGTGATCTATCCTAGAAATCATTGCATTTGCTCTTGAAAATATGTATATCCTGCTGCTCTTGATCTTGTGTGTTGTTTAAGTCCACTGTCTCCTTGTTGAGTTCCTGTCTGGAAGATCTTTCCATGGAAATCAATGCGGTGTTAAAATCCCAGATTATGACTGTATTTCTGTTGATCTCTCCCTTTATGTCTATCCAGATTTGCTTTACATATTTAGGTGCTCCTGTGTTGCATGCATAAATGTTTACTAGGGTTATAATCTCTTGTTGGATTGTTCACTTTATCATTATGTAGTGTCCTCTTTATCTCTTACTGTAGCCTTGGTTTTAAAGTCTATTTTGTTGGATATAAGTACTGCTACCACAGCTTCTTTTTCCTTTCATTTGCATGAGAAATCTTCTTCTATCCATTTACTTTTCATCTGTGTGTATCTTTCAATCTGAGATGGTTCTCTTGGAAGCAGCATATATATGGGTCTTGTTTTCTTATCCATTCAGCTACCCCATGTCTTTTGGTTGGAACATTTAAGCCATTTACATTTAAGGTGATTATTGATAACAATAGATAACTATTGATAAATTATTGCTAGTGTATGTGCCATTTTATTGTTATATTATCTTCCTCTTTTCTTTTTTTGTCTTCTTCTTAAAGCACACCCTTTAACATTTGTTGTAGTATTGGTTTGTTGTTAACAAACTTCTTTAGTTTTTCCTTGTCTGGGAAGCTCCTTATTTCTCCTTCAATTTTAAATGATAGCCTTGCTGGGTAAAGTAGCCTTGGTTTTAGGTCCTTGCTTTTCTTCACCTTGAATATTTCATGCCACTCCCTTCTGGCCTGAAATGTTTCTGTGGAGAAATCAGACACCAGTCTAATTGGTGTTCCCTTGTGGGTAACCATCTGCTTTTCTCTTGCAGCTTTCAGGATTCCCTCCTTGTCTTTAAGCTTTCTGTGTTGCCACCCTTCAAGGTCAGGCAGGTTAATGGTATTCATGCAGACAGAAAAATATTCATGAGCCGTTGGGATGTCTGGCGTGCCTTTTTCATGGGTGGGCAAGCCACGCATCCTGCAAGCTGCATGTCTGTCTGCATGTCTCATGTCGTGGCCCCTTGCTCCCCAGCGTGGCACCCATCGTGGCACCTGTCCCCTTGTGTGTCTCTCATCATCGCCCCCAGCAGGGAGTCCCTACCTGTTTAAGTTCTAGAGGGGAAGACAGCCGGAACACTGCCGTAACATTAGGTAACATAACATAATTCTGTGCATGCGAGCCTACTTCATGTTATGGGAACAGTTTATCGGACCCAGTCTCAAGGCTGCGAGAGCACTGGTTACCAGGCCCCTCCAAGGCTGTGGGAACACTGCTCCCCTTAGTTACTCAGACACCTGGGTGAGGAAGCCAGACTGCCTCCACTTACCTTACACCTTCTCATTCTAATATGATGTGTCTCAGTGTAGGCCTGTTCAGAGCAATTCTCTGAGCTTCCTGGAATTGTGTGTGTCTTTCCCTCACCAGACTGGGGAACTTTTTGGTCATGATTTCTTCAAGTAGGTTTGCAATCCCTTGCTTGCACTCTTCTCCTTCTGGTGTTCTCATGAGGTGGATGCTGTTAGGCTTCATGTTGTCCAAAATGTTTCTCAAGCTCTCCTCATTTTTTTAAATTCTTTTTTTCTTTTTGCTGCTCTGCCTGGGTGTTTCTTTCTACCTTGTCTTCCAAATCAATGATTCGATCCTCTGCTTCATCTAACCTACTGTTTATTCCTCCCAGTGTATTATTTATTTCAGATGTTGCATTCTTTATTTCTGACTGGTCCTTTTTCATGGTTTCTATGTCTTTTTTCATGCTGCTGAGTATCCTTACAATCATTAGTCTAAACTCTTTATCTGATAAATTGCTTTCCTCCATTTCATCTAGGTCTTCTTCTGGAGAATTCTCTTGTTCTTTCATTTGGAGTTTGTTGCCTTTTCTTCCCATTTGGCTGCTTCTTTGTATTTTCCTCCTTAGTTGTTAAACTGATCAGTGATACAGCCTCCAGCTGTAATCAGCAGCCACAGGGTGGGTCAGAGTAATTCCTGCAGGCAGGGCTATTGCTTCCTCTCAGACTGATGCCACTTGGAGGGTATTGCTCTGCCTGAGAAAGGTGGCTCCTGCAGTATGGGGCATGACTCAGCACAGGGGTCCTGGCAGTTGCTCCTTCAGTTCTCTCCCCAGAGCCACCAGCCCCAGACTGTCCCCAAGTGTCTCCAGTTCACTCTGCCTTCCAGCT
>PVKU01009816.1:41486-58316 GCA_004027475.1 Anoura caudifer | reverse complement strand
GGGTGTCGTTCAATGCCACAATATCTTTGTTGATATTTTGTTTAGAAGATCTGTCCATTTTTGGCAGTGGGGTGTTAAAATCCCCTACTATAATTGTGTTGCTGTCAATATCTTTCTTGAAGTCCTCTAAGATTTTCTTGATGTATTTAGGTGCTCCTATGTTGGGTGCATATATATTTACAATATTTATGTCTTCCTGCTGGACTCTTCCCTTGACTGTTATGAAGTGACCTTCTGGGTCTCTCTTTATGGCTCTTCTTTTGAAGTGTATTTTGTCTGATATGAGTATTGCTACCCCGGCTTTTTTTTCCTGTCCATTTGCTTGGAAAATTTGTTTCCAGCCCTTCACTTTGAGTCTGTGTAGGTCTTTTGTCCTGAGGTGGGTCTCTTGTAGGCAGCATATGTGTGGGTCATGCTTTCTCATCCATTCAGCTATTCTATGCCTTTTGATTGGAGCATTTAATTCATTTACATTTAAGATTATTATTGATAGGTACTTATTCATTGCCATTTTTGTTCCTGTGTTCCTCTCCCTCTCTTTCTCCTTTCCTTCCTTTCCTTAAAGCAGGCCCTTTATTATCTCTTGCAGAGCAGGTTTGGTAGAGGTATATTCTTTTAGACTTCTTTTGTCTGGGAAGCTCTTTATTTGGCCTTCTATCTGAAAGCCTTGGTGGGTAAAGTAGTCTTGGTTGCAGGCCTTTGGTTCTCATTACTTGGAATATTTCTTGCCATTCTCTTCTGGCTTGGAGTGTTTCCATTGAGAATTCAGATGCTAACCTAATAGGGACTCCCTTTTTCTCCCTTGCTACCTTTAAGATTCTCTCTTTGTCTTGGAATTTTGCCATTTTAATGATGATGTGTCTTGAAGTGTGCCTCTTTGGGTTCCTCTTGGTTGGGACTCTCTGAGATTCCTGGATTTGTGTGACTTTTTCTCTTATGAAATTAGGGAAGTTTTCCATCATTACCTTTTCAAATAGGTTTTCTATCCCTTGGTTTTCTTCTTCTCCCTCCGGTATCCTTACTATATGGATATTATTACGTTTCATATTGTCTTGTATTTCTCTTAATCCCTCTTCATTCTTTCTGAGCCTCTTTTCCTCTTCTTGCTCTTTCTGGATGTTTTTTTCTACTTGGTCCTCCAACTTGCTGATCCTATCTTCTGCTTCATGGATTCTGCTTTTCATTCTTTCCACTGTGTTCTTCAGTTCAGAAATTGTATTTTTCATTTCCTCTTGGCCCTTGTTGATAGTTTCTATTTCCTTTTTCATGTTGATATAGTTTGCAGTGAGTTCATCGTAGCTTCCCTGTGATTTCTGGTAGCTCATCGAGAGCTCTTGGAGCTTCCTGACAACCATTGCTTTGAACTCAAAATCTGATAGTTGAGTTGCCTCCATTTCATTTAGCATTCTTTCTGGGGCTTCCTCCTTTTCTTTTATTTGGGGATTGTTTCTTTGTCTTCCCATTGTTTGTGAGGCTCTTCTTGTTAGGCTCAGTTTCTTAAATTGATTTGTTCTGGTTCCCTGGGTTTATGGTGTGAACTTCTGTGGTAGAATGCCTGTGAGATTCAGTGGTGCTGTCTCCTTCAGGTATCTGGTGTTCATAGCTTCCTGTGTCTCAGCTGTTGAAATTCCCCCTCTTTGGGACCAACTCTGGTCTTTCCACATTTCCAGGTTTTTTTGTTTTGTTTTATTTTGTTTTTGTCTCACTTGTAAGTGTTTAAAAAGAGAAAAGAGGAGGAAAGAAAAAAAGAAAAGAAGAAAAAGGAAATAAAAATATGAAAAGAGAATAAACAAAAGTAGAATGAAAAAGAAAAAAGAAATAGAAAAGAAGAAGAGATAAGCTAGGAAAGAAAGGAAGAAGGAATAAAACAAGAAAGAAGTAATGAGAAGCAAAAGTAGTTAAGGGGTAAAAAAGATCAAAATAATGAAAAAATAATAATAATAAATAAAAAGAAAAAAAAAACCCACACATACAAAAAAAACGAAAAACACCAAAACCGCCAGCTCTTGCTGTTATCAATCTTGCCAAGCTGGTTTTTCTGGCCTTGATGACTGCAGTGGCCAAGGGGTGACTGTATTGTTTTTCTCCCTGTTCAGCACTCAGTTTTCTTTGGCCTACTGATGTCAGAGCTAGCCCTGGGCCTCTATGCACAGGGCCTCAGTTGTATCTTCTGAGGCGGAAGACGCTTACAGTGGTCATGCCCACCCGCGCAAGCGCTAATGATCTTTCAGCCTTCCATGCATAGGTGCCAACTGTCCTGGGAGCACGAATCGACCCCCACGCAGGTTGCACATCAGTGTCTAAGATCTCCCAGCAGCCCACTCAGGTCCCCAATGGCGCAAGGGCTCCAAGAGAGCTCCCTGTTGGCGTGCTGGCCAAGAGACCATACCAGTGGCGCGCTGGTGCCAACAGATTCCTGTGCAGCTCTTCCCAATGGCACGTTGGCGTAGGCAGAAGTGAGAGCTCCAACGCTTAGTCCTCCCAGGGCTATGAGATCTTAACTCTCTGTGAAATTTCAAGCAACCAGGTTTATCCCGGTGCTGCCAAGACTCTGTTTGGCTAATCAGGGAGCGGTTGTCCCAGCTCCCTCCCTAGAATCTTATGGCCAGCACTGGCTGGGGATCTCAGCCCCTTCCCTGGTCTCTGCACTGCTGGAATACTCTCCTTACCATCTGGTTTTTCAATGTCCACTGCCATTTTTGATCTCCTGTTTTCAAATATGCTGTGTTTCTGGTGTCTGTTTGCTGTGCTCCACTGTAAATTGGCCCGGTTTTTCACCTGTGTGAAGGGGAAGAGGGATGTGCCTCCTCTTACCGCACCGCCATCTTCTCTCTGTCCAAAAAGATAAATTTTAAATTGACTGCATCTATAAAAAGCAATAGCTATCTTTATAATCAAGTAACATAAAAATAATGTACAACTAAATAAAATTATTTATAATAATGAATTAAGAAATACTTGGAGTAAATTAGCCACTCTTTAAGGATAATGGCACAGTAAAAATTAAAGTTACCAAAGCTATGAGAGTCTTTTGAATGACGAGACCTCACGTTATTGAAAACCAGTACATTTCAACCAATGGAAACTAAGTATGATGAATGCTTGATTGTCTCAGATGAAATCACATGTACCAGCAGAACATCTGTTACAGCCTCCTTGGTATTTTATTGCAAATTTACAACGTATTGCAATTAAAACAACATGATTACAATTATAGACACTTTGAAGAATAAGTTGTAGACCTCTAAATAATCAAATCTATTGTGCAAATGACTAAAATTTTATAAAAGAAAAGATTTCTGAAACCCTATATATTGTTTTTTTAACTTTTTTTCAATTACAGTTATCCCCATTTTTCCTCCATTACTCTCCCTATTGCATCTTATTACAAGGAAACACTGGCATTCAGTATCTGTATTCTTGGCATAGCTACTACAGTGGGGAAAAAAAGAATTTCAGACTCAGAAACCTATAATACTCACTTATTTCTTATAGTTACTAAAGCTTTTTTCACAAGGACTTAGCACTGGTTTTTCTTGTTATTTGCAAGGTCCAGCCAAATGACCAACATGTAGCAGACATTTATTTCATGTTTGTTTACTAATGCTCAAACTGAAGTCTGAAGGAAGTGTTCATAAGGATGCATGTTTTAGGTATGTGCAAATATGCATATATCATATTGCCTGAGAAAGTAACTGAAATTGCTTCAAATAGAATGATACCATAAATAATTTCATAATTTATACATGCAGATATGTGGAATAGTAAGAGTAATCTTGAATGTTCATTAACACCATCTCCCTCTTATAATTAGGGTTTCCTGTAACCACCTACCTATTCAGTGTACCAATTAAATTAAATCTATGGTACTTGGTTAACACCTAATAGAAAGCTACAAGAATCACTTGTAAACTATGGTATGACTACTTGGATTTTGCTAAAAGTTCTGCTACCATTATTTATTTACCTTAAATCAATTTTTCTAGCCAGAATTAATTACAGGCTTAGATGTCAGGGTAATCAGGTTTTAACAGGCTTGTTAACAAAGGCTGAAGTCAGTTGTCAGTGGGTCACACCCAAAGTTTCACAGGCATTTTACATTCATAGGTAGTCCGTGAAGGGTGGGGAATCTTACTGTCACACCCTGCTCCATTCTTTTCATGTGATTTCTGTTAAAAGCATTTTTGTAGAAGGCAAATTATTGACTAATATGTAAACCCATAGTTAAACATCATATTTGTGTAAGAGTTCAAGGACTAAGGTCAAAGGAAACTAAATACAGCAACCTGAAAATCTGGCTCCAGCAGACTGGCTGACTTTCAACCATAAAAACCAGACTTCTGCTAGACCAGTTTCAAGATCATAATCAGAATTGACTCTGCTGACTCACATGTAGAGAACGTTCAACCCCCCAACTCCCTGACCTCTTTGTTCTGCTTTCCCCTTCCCTCCTAATGAAACCTCTGCCTCCACTGAGTTGTTAAGATGGGTTTTAGGATGGGAGTCCTCCATGTTCTCAGGCTTCCCATACTTGAATAAACCATCTTTCCTTACATCAGCACCTGCCTCTCAAGTATGGTCTTTTGAAGCAAAAAGCAACTGAACCAGAGTTTGGAATCATAATGGGCATGAGCCGAGTAAGTTCAAATTCCAGTCACAAGTTATCTGACATTTCCTTTTCTGCATTTCATTTTATTTATCTATAAATAGGCATCAAAATTTTTCTACTTACTATCAGAATTCTTTTTCTTATCTTCTAATGTACCATTTTTTGCATTTTTGTTGTTGTTCAAGTACAGTTATTTCCATTTTCCCACCAGTACTTTCCTCCACCCCAGCCATCTCCACCTCCCACCTTCAATGCTCCTCTCATTATCTTTGTCCATGTGTCCTTTTTACATGTTCCTTGATGACTCTTTCCCTTTTTTCCTCCATTATCTCTCTCCTCCCCTCACTGGTTACTGTCAGTTTGTTCTTTACTTCCATGTCTCTGGTTATATTTTGCTCATTTGTTTGTTTTGTTGATTAGGTTCCACTTATAGGTGAGATCATATGGTATTTATCTTTCACTGCCTGGCTTATTTCACTTAGCATAATGCTCTCCACTTCCATCCATGCTGTCTTGAAGGGCAGGAGCTCCTTCTTTCCTTCTGCTGTATAGTTTCCATTGTGTAAATGTACCATAGTTTTTTATCCATTCATTCTTATTAGACTAAATATGACAATACATATAAAACATTAAATGTGAAGTTTAAGACTTAGCAAATATTCAATAATTGGCTAACATTTTTATGCTATAAAGAAGGTTGTGAAAGGTAAAGGGGAATGCACAGAGAAGAAGAGGACATAATTAGCAAGCTCTCAATAACTGCTTATTGGTGGATTTGAGTTTTAACAAAGAAAAACAGTCAACAAAATGAAGAAAGTTTATGAAAATGTATGGCAAAACCAAGGTCTTTGACTTAGATTAAATTTAGTTATGAATTCTAGCTCTAGGAATCATATTTCTCTCTATATACCCCTCAGATATAGCCTCTCCCCTGGGTAATCAGTAACTGTGAGGAAGCAGAAAACAAGAGCCAATATCTTGTTACCAGACAATCTTGTGCTGTTCCAGAAAAGCCACTGGGGTCCTACTGCTTGCCAACCATAGGCAAAAACTCTGGAGACACAGTCCAGTGGAAAGGAAAGGGAATCCTTTCTTTAAAGTACACAAGGTCTGTCCAGAAGTTATCCAGCCATGTAATATGAAAAATAGAGACATTTATTGAAGAAGATACAAGCAACATTGTACATAGCACAGTGACACCTCAGTCCCCTTCAAAGTAGGCAACTTAGGACCTCACACAGTTCTCCCAGTCACTATTTGCTATGCTGTTGTATTTTCCTGAATCTCATAGATGGTCTGGAATCTCTTCCCTTTCAAAGGTGATTTTAGTTTTGAGAAAAGCCAGAAGTCATAGGGCACCAAATCTGGGCTGTAGCGGGGCTGAGTCACCTGGGTGATTTGATGTTTCACCAAAAAACTCTGCACAAGACATAATGCTTGAATGGGTGCAGTGTCATGATGAAGCTGCCAATCACCAGTTGCCCATAGCTGTGGCCTTCTGAGTCATCCAAGTAGTTTCCATGGAGTAATGTTCAAGCTTAATATAAAATTTGATGCAGATTCATTGCTTTACTTGCTCAGTCATTTTGAATGTCATGCCTACACAGTACACATGCTCACTCAATGATGTCTATCATCCCCACTGATTAGTACAGTGAAGTCATCATTGTTCATGTATGCACATTCCAGTCCACTCTCCTTGGCTGCCAGGTTTATATCAATGTCATGCAAACTGTTATTGTTATATTAAAATGGCTGGATTTTTTTCTGGACAGATCTCATGTACAGCTTGAAATGATGGCAGGTTTCTGCCTCAAAGCCCACTTCCTTTAAAACAACTCAGAGAAAATCACCCTGCCACCTTCTGCCAGCTCATTTCAATGTTGCACCAGGAATCTCTCCTTCCATCCAAAGCACCATCCTTTTCATCCTTTGGAGTCTGTGCATGCAGGTGTCCTACTAGTGGTATGTTTTCCTCTTCCTCTGGCGGCTGCCCTCTGGTGGTCTGCTAAGCCCTGTCTTGCATGTTAGTGCAGCAGGTTTGAGGCTCTGCTTGGGCTGGAGCTGGTGGAATGGCCATGATAGCAGGAACTGCTGTTGTCTGGGTTGTCAGGGAGGGGAAGTGGAGGGGGTCTCTGCTGGAAGAGTGCACAGGTGGCAATTGGGATACTGCAGTTTCCAGGAGTCAGGCCACTGACATGCAGGGGAGGAGCACAGGGCCTGCTGCTGACGTGCTCAAGCTGGAGGCAGATGGATGGCCACCGGAGAGGGGGCGTCCCCCCAGAGGTGATGAATGGTTGGCCACTGCTGATGGCTTCCGGTGTGGAAGGGTGCAGGGCTTGCCCCCAAGCCACCTCCCAGAACCCCTCCTGGCCCAAGCCTCCTCCCCTCCCTTTTTACTAGCCTAGAGCCCATGGCACTCCTGGTTGGGCAGGCTCTGGAGCCCTCCAGGAGAGACACAGGCATGCCAGTTCAAGTTCAGTTCAGTGGCTCCCAGCCACTGTCCAACCAGCTCCAGTAGGTGAAAGCAAAACTGTGTGTTTTCTGCATGTTCACTTTGGAAAACCACCCTTATAATCCCCTGTGGCAGAAATAGATGAGAAGGTATGTCCCTCCCATCCTGTCACCTCCCTATCTCTAAGATTCAGTCCTTTGCACTTCTTCTTTTCTGCTGAGACGTTCATGTATCCTTCTAGTTCCCCCAGCAATGCATGTCTTTGGTACTTTTCCACCCTTCCTCATTTCCAGGGGGATTCCCCTGTTACAATTTGACCAATGGCCGCAAGGTCTGGACCTCTGGCAGGTTAAAGATAACATTTTGACCTAAGTTATGTTTCAGCTCTTGAGCCATAAAGTGAAACTCCTTTCTGGCTCCTTTCCCATTGACACCAGACAGAGGGATGCCAGAGCAGACCTTGGAGCTTTCTTCAAAACCTGAAGAAATTATTTATTACCCTTACCCCACCTTCAACCAATTGGCCCCCAACACAGCTCTGAAACCCTAATCTCTGGTCCCTTGTGATATTGCTCAAAATAATCTGTAACCTGTATGCCATGGGGGAGTCTGTCAAGTTTGAGCTTGCCTGCACTCCGAGTTAGCCAATTCTTTAACAAACCTTTCTATACTGAAAACTCCTATTCATGCATTTTTTAAAGCCAGAGCATGCAGACAGACAGACTCAAATAGTGGAGTTCAGAAACAATAGAACAAAAGATATCTCATTGCCAGAATAAATTTGCACAGCATCAACTCAGATTGAAAAACTAAGAGACAAAAATAGATAAAAATATAGTCTTACATGCTGGATTGCATGCTTCAAAAGTGGGACATATTCCTACCTGAGTTAGCACATTAGTGTTTGGGGAAAGACATAGGAAATTAGGGTATGTAAATAAGAAAATGCAAGAGGAAATTATTTGTTGAATTTCAGTTGCTACATTATTTACTTTTCTTTATGTTATAAGGACACAAAAACTTGCTGGGGTGTAAAATGTTAAACTGCAAAAGGATATGAAAAAAAACATTGCCAAGATAAAAGAGAATTTCTCATGTAAATCAATTTTTAAAGTCAATTTTATCTTGATCACTGCCTTTTAAAAATCACTTTTAACATAGTATTCATAGATGCTTCAAGTATTACATTAAGGATACATGTCAAAATAAAAGATCACATGAAACAAGTAGAATTTAAAGCTATAGAACTTCATAAGCTGTTCTGATGCATCAAAATTGCATGAAAATGAAGGAAATCATTTTATATTTCTAAAAAATGTTTGATTCAGTAATGATGAGATGCTTCTCTAAAAGTTGATTGATCTATCTAAAGTAAGAATTTTCAAATGTCTGATTAAAAATATTCTTCCTCCACCCTAGCACATGGGAAAGAACACTAAAGAAAAAGCAGATTAATTAAAAGATTACATAACGGGTCGGCATGAGGTTTGGTCACTTGTCGCTGTGTATACACACAACACAAAGATTTGTATGGAAGGACGTAGGTTTTTATTAACAGGGTTCCCAATTTGCGGGGGTGGGGGGAGGCTGGGAGCGTTCCTGCTCTGAATCCTCGCATAGAACCTCCCTTGCTCCAAAAAGATTGCACACCAAAACCACGCCCAGAAGTTCTCCATTATTGCTTATCTGTCCCTCTAGAGCTTACGCCAGCCGCACGAACAGGTCTCCATCCTCTCTGGGGTGTCCCTCTGTGGGTTTTCCATCACAGTCATCTCCCAGCAGCTCTCTCTCGAGCTCTCTCTCTCCCTAACCACCAACGCCCCGCTGCCTGTCTGGGGTGCACTGCTAGATCACTCTAGACCAGGGGTGTCCAAGCTTTCGGCATCTCTGGGCTACACTGGAAGAAGAAGAATTGTCTGGGGCCACACATTAAACACACACACTAATAAAAAATGATGAGCAAAAATGGTTTTAAGCAAATTTGTGATTTTGCCGTGGGCCATATTCATAGTCATCCTGGTCGCTTGTGGCCTGCAGGCTGTGGGTTGGACACCCCTGCAAGGTTGTGCAGGGGAAGCAACATCTGTGATGAGATCCATATAGATGAGATCTCCGGTGGTGAGAGTGGAAACAGTGCAGGACCCATGTCCCATGCCACACCAGGCTGTATGTAGCATCTCAGAGGTTGGAGCCCAGCGAGGCACACAACCCATCGTGGGTCTCTGCCTCTGAGGAGCTGGCTCCCAACCGTGTGGGAACTAAGCCAGGGGAAGTCATAGTGTTCGCTGCTCCCACAGGCAGCGATGGCAGTAACCACCATCGCAGGGCTAGTGCTGGAAGCGGGCAGTCGAGCTCCGCAGACGCACTGGAGCGGTCCCTGGCCGCGGGTGGGGAGGAGGGGAGCAGCTGCTGCGGCCTTTCTTACAGAGGAGGAGCACTGGCGTGCCCAACCACGTTCCCTGAGCCTGTCATTCCGAGTCTCCTCCCTTCCCCTCTTGGTCCATACCCATAGAGGCAATTCTTCTAATTCCCTAAAATCTGAGAAATACTCTTGTGGATGAAGTAAGCATTCTCAACTGTTTCCATCTTCCAGATGTTGAGAGAGAGAGAGCGCTTTAAAAATATATTTAATAAATCTTAAAAACGTTCTGAAATCTGGAATGAGAGACCTTATAATGTATATGAAAAAAGTGCCCTGGCCCCACTTGTTCCACAGCCTATGGGGGACTGATTTCTGGGCCAATGGGATAGTGTAAGAGAATCTAACTAACCTAAGAAAAAGCTTTAAAACCTTCCCCTCTATTTGCCCTTTCAGAGTTCTCTTGGGATGTTTTTTGTCCACAGAGTATTATTACATATTGATCAATAGCCTGTGGCCAATGCCTCTCCTGACAATGCTCACAAAGGTAACCTAAGGTAAGGACATCTTCTGGCCCTTTGGGATAATGTCTTTGGAATATGAGGGGTCCTCAACTACTTTTTCCTCTTGCAGCTCAGCATATGTAACACTGCCCTACTCTGCAGCTCCTACAAGGGATACAGATGTACTTAAAGTTGCCAAAAACCCTGCAACACAGTGAGGTGTAGCAAACTATTACAGACCTATGAGTTAAACATGTTCTTCTCTCCGCCTTGTTTTATTTTATACAAAAACTGGGGATGGTGAAACAAAGGAAAGACTTAGGGTAGAGGAAGTAACAGGAGAGACCCTCAGTGAGCTGCTTTGCTCCTTAGAAAAATTATGGATAGGAAAGGAATGAGCCAAGGCAGGGCTGCCTTCTGTTAGAAATACATGAGCAATAGAGGCAGGAGGAACCCAGTGATCTGATCCAAGTGCCTTTATTTGATGCTGCAGAGGTGGGCTGAGTTGGGTTGACTTCAGGACAGGGGGAAGGCAAGAGTGGGGTTTTTAAAAGAAAAAGTGTGGGGTTTGTGAGGGATAAGGGAGGGGTTAGTCTCTTGTTCTTCCAGGCGGGTGCCTCAGGGTTCCATGATGTGAGCGAGGAGAATGGATTAGGTAAAAGGTGGGCTCTTTCCAGGTACAGTAGGGTCAGTCTGACCACCGGCCATCATGGCTGGCACCAGGTATCTATTGTGCAAGGTGGGGGACAGTTTCCATTAGGCCACGGGCTACCAAGGGAGTCGGCACAACTGAGTCATGGGCAGTCCACAGGGTTGGAAACTGGCCTGGCTAGGTCATTAGTAGTCTGGGGGTTGGGGAACTGGCCTGATCCTTTCACCTTCATTCACCTGGAAGTTAGAAAAAGGGAGTAAGCCTTGTTGGAGCTTCTGCTGCCTGCAAGTCTCCTAGGGACCCATAAATTTAGAGGAAACATCAGATTTATATCTGAGAAGGGGCAGGGAAGAGTGTAAGATGTTCATCTGGCAAAGACAACACTACCCTTTTGGGGGAGAGATACAGATGGTTAATTATTTAAACTTACTGTTCCCTGGCCATGGGTTAGAGGCGGAAGAGGCTGGGGGGTTTGAGTATTAGGTCAAAGGGTGCTGTTTTGTGAGAGGGGCTCCCAAAGGCCATTACACCCTTGGTCATCAGCTCTCTTACATGTCTCAGTTTCTCCTCTGGTCATCTAAAACAGCAGGTGGGGGGTCAGAGTGCTGGGTGACCAGCCCTTATTTTGCACATCCCTGGATGAGCCAAAGTTACATCGAAGTGATGGGAGTTCCCTATGAGGCCCCTGCATGTCGCAGGGATTGACCCCAGACACCTCTGGCTCATGATACAGGTTTAGAGAATGGCTCTTAGCATGACTGATAGTCAGTAATGAGAGTTTGTTCTATCAAGATCGGATACCATGAATTTGCTGTACTGCCAATTTATGCGATTGTGAGAATTCAGTATCTCCCATATGGGAAAAAATAGGTGGACTTATGTTGATCTAGGGTTGTCATTTTGCCAAATGGATGTAATGAAAAGATCATTGCAGATTGGTATGAATATTGGTAAGAAAGAAGCTAGGCAAAAGAGGAGCAGGCACAGCATGGAGGATAATGTGGACACAAGCTTTCCAGAGTTACTCATCAAAGCAGTGTTCTACTGGAGGGGCGAGGGGAAAGAGTGGGAGAGCGGAAGGACTTAGACTTCTCCAAAGTTACCTATTTTGTATTAAATAACTTTGTTTATGGCTTAACCATAACATAGGTGGACAGCAAGTGATGTCATTTGTAATTTCCTAGCCCCCACTAAGTTTTGGAAAGATTTACAGCCTCTGATGCTCACAGAAGTTAGATGTCCTGGATCCCACCGGAGAACACATTGGTCAGCTTCGGAATTTTTGATTAGGATGTAAGCATCTTGGTAGGACACCTTGGTACATTTTCATGCAGTCACAATAAATTCAATTTTTGTCTCCCTCCAGGCCGCATGGAGATTTATTTTGTTAGAATGAATTCTTCTTGGTGGCTCTAGTTAGATCAGTGAATGCAGTCCTAGCCTTTTCCTCTTGTAGTTAACTATGTTTTATCTGGTAATTTCCCAACAATGAGTTTTGCTGTCATATGTGCTTAGTTGAAGATATAACTGGCAGATGATCTGTGAGGTTATTAGTGAAAACTTGGAGAAAAACAGAGAAAGGGACCAAGAATGGGTCTCTGACCTATCCTGAGGGACATAAAAACATATTTAAAAGAACAAAACTGTACAGAATATCCAAAACCTAACAAAAGAATTGAATAAGACATAGATTGTTTTTCTTTGGAATTACATGATCTTTTTCAAGCCACCAAAGTATGATTTACTTCCCCAGAAGTAATTTACTAAATGCATTCTAAAGGAATCCCTGAGTCCATGTATCACTAAAAAGGAGAAATGTTTTCCTTTCTTGTAGTAACAGGCCCGACAAATTATGTAGAAATAGTAACACAAGAAATGTAATTAAATATTCTATGGAACTGGTTGAAGTAATGCTTTTCGAACTGTGTGCTGATGTGAGAAGGACACTTGGAAAAAGGCAGATACAAATAGATCAGTTCCACTTTTATTTGTTTTACATATTGGGTTTCTCCATGAGATTAAATTAATTTTTTTGTATTTTATTTTACTTTTTTTATGGTTGTTCTATTACAGTTGCCCCATTTTTTTCCCTTGTTCTCTCCTGCCTGGCTCAACCCCCTGCCCCCTAGTCCCATGGTCAATTCTCACCTTGTTGTCCATGTCCATGAGTCATTTATACTTGTTCTATAACTAAGCCCTTCCCCTTCTTTCCTCTCTTTTCCCCCTCCCCCCTTTTCTCTGGTCACTGTCAGTTTGTTCCTTATTTCCATGCCTCTGGTTCTATTCTGTTCTTTTGTTTGTTCTGTTTATTAGGTTCCTGTAATAGGTGAGGTCATATGGTATTTATCTTTTGCCACCTGGCTTATTTCACTTAGCATAATGCTCTCCAGTTCCATCCATGCTGTTCCAGAGGTAGGACTTCCTTCTTCCCTTCTGCTGCATAGTATTCCATTGTGTAATACACCAATTTTTTTTGATCCACTCATTTACCGATGGACACTTAGGCTATTTCCAGCACTTGGCTATTGCAAATGATGCAGCTATGAACATGGGGTGCATAGGTTCTTTTGATTTGGTGTTTCAGGATTCTTAGAGAATAATCCCAGCAGTGAAATATCTGGGTCAAAAGGTAGTTCCATCTGTGGTTTTTGGAAGACATTTCAAACTGTTATCCACAGTGGCTGCACCAGTCTACATTCCCACCAACAGTGCACTAGGGTTCCCTTTTGTCTGCATCCTTGTCAGCACTTGCTGTTTGTTGATTTGTTTATGATGGCCATTCTGACCTGTGTGATGTGGTATCTCATTGTGGTTTTAATTTGCATTTGTCTGATGGCTAGTGATGCTGAGCATCCTTTCATATGTCTCTGGGCCCTCTGTGTGTCCTTGGAGTACTGTCTGTTCAGGTCCTTTGCCATTTTTTAGTTGGATTGTTTGTCTTCCTGTCATTGAGTTGTATGTATGCTTCCTATATTTTGGAGATCAAACTCCTGTCCAAGGTATCGTTGGCAAACATGTTTTCCCATATGGTTGGTTCCCTTTTCATTTTGCTGATGTTTTCTTTAGCAGTGCAGAAGCTTTTTAATTTGATGTAGTCCCATTTGTTTATTCTTTCCTTTTTTCCCTTGCCCTATAGGATGTATCAGCAAAAATATTGCTATGTGGGATATCTGAAATTTACTGCCTATGTGTTCCTCTAGGACTTTTATGGTGTTGCAGCTTATGCTTAAGTCTTTTATCAATACTGAGTTTATTCTGGTGTATAGTGTAAATTGGTGGTCTAGTTTCATTTTTTTTTTTTGGCATGTATCATTCCAGATCTCCCAGTGCCATTTGTTGAAGAGGCTATTTTTACCCCATTTTAAGTTTCTGACTCCTTTGTCAAGTATTAATTGACCATAGAGACATGGGTTTATTTCTGGGCTCTCTATTCTGCTTATTGATCTCTGTGTCTCTTCTTATGCCAGTACAAAACTCTTTTGATTACAGTGGACTTGTAGTATAGTTTGATACCAGATTTTATGATCCTTCCTACTTTGTTCTTCTTTTTCAAGATAGCTGAGGCTATCCAGGGTTATTTTTGATTCCATATAAATTTTTGAAATTTTTGTTCTAAATCTGTGAAGTATCTCCTTTATATTTTAGCAGGGATTGTGTTGAATCTATAGATTGCTTTGGGAATTATGGGAATTTTAATAATGTTAATTCTTCCAGTACATGAACATGGTATATTCTCCCATTTGTTTGCATCTGCCTGAATTTCTCTCTTCGTGTTCTGCAGTTTTCTGAGTATAGGTCTTTTACTTCCTTGGTTAAGTTCATTCCTACATACTTTATTTTTCTTGTGGCTATAGTAAGTGGATTTTTTTCTAGTTTTTGTTTCTGATATTTCATTTTGATGTATAAAAATGCTTTCAATTTCTGAATGTTGACTTTGTATCCTACTGTTTTGCCAAATTCACTTATTTGGTTGAATAGTTTTTTGGCGGAGCATATGGTTTTTTATGTTTAAGGTTTTCATGTCATCTGCAAATAATGACACTTTTACTTCCTCCTTTCTGATTTGGATGCATTTTATTTCTTTTTCTTTTCTGATCACTGAGACTAGAATTTCCAGTACTATGTTGAATAGAAGTGGTGAAAGTGGACAACCTTGTCTTGTTCCTGAATTCAGTGGGAAAGCTTTTAATTTTTGCCCATTGAGTATGATGTTGGCTATAGGTTTGTCATATATGGCCTTATTATATTGAGGTATGCTCCCACTATTCCCACTTTGCTGAGTGTTTTTATCATAAATGGGTACTGTACTTTATCAAATGCTTTTTCAGCACCTATTGATCATGTGATTTTTGTCTTTCCTTTTGTTTATGTTGTGTGTTACATTTATTGATTTGTGAATATTATTCCATCCTTTTATTCCTGGGATGAATCCCTCTTGATCATGGTGTATGATCTTTTTAATGTATTGCTGGATCCAGTTCCCCAATATTTGTTGAAGATTTTAGTATCTATGTTCACCAGTGATATTGGCCTGTAGTTTTCTATCTTTGTTGTGTGTTTACCTGGATTTGGGATTAGGATTATACCAGCCTCATAAAAAGGGTTAGGGAGTCTTCCCTCTACTTGAATATTTTGGGAAATTTTGATAAGGATAGGAGTGAGCTCTTCCCTAAATATTTGATAAAATTCTCCTGTGAAGCCATCTGGTCCAGGGGTTTTGTGTGCCAGGAGTTTCTTGATTACTGTTTCAATTTCACAAATTGTTATTGACCTATTCTGGCTTTCTGCTTCTTCATTCAGTTTTGGAAGATTACATAATTCTAGGAATTTGTCCATTTTGCTCAGGTTGTCAAATTTCTTGGCATATAGTTGTTTGTAGTAGTTTCTGACAATCATTTGTATTTCTATGATATCAGTTGTAACTTTCCCTGTTTTGTTTCTGATTTTATTTACTTGGGTCCTCTCTCCTGATGAGTCTGGTTAAAGGCTTGTTGATTTTGTTTATCTTTTCAAAGAACCAGCTCCTGAGTTTGTTGATAATTTGAATTGTTCTTTTAATCTCTATGTCATTTAATTCTTCTCTGATCTTGAACATTTCCTTCCTTCTACTTGTTCTGGGATTTGTTTGTTATTGTCCCTCCAGTTCTTGTAGATGTCAGGTTATGTAGTTTATTTAAGATTTTTCTGTCTGTTTTAGGTAGGCCTGTATGCTATGAATTTCCCTCTCGGTACTGCCTTTACTGTGTCCTATAGATTTGGAGCTGTTGCACATACATTTTCATTTGTTTCCAGGTTCTTTTTTATTTTTCCCTTGATCTCATTATTAACCCATTCATTATTTAATAGCATGTTATTCAGTCTCCATGAATTGGAATGTTTTTGAGTTTTTCCTTGTGGTTGGTTTCCAGTTTCAAGCTATGTTCTGAGAAGATGCTTGATATGATTTCAATTTTCTTGAATTTGTTGATGCTTGTTTTGTGACCTACCATGTGGTCTATCTTTGAAAATGCTTCATGTACATTTGAAAATAATATATACTTTGCTTCTTTGGGGTGAAAGTTTCTGTAAATATCAATGAAGTCCATTTGCTCTAGAGTGTTATTCAGTGCCATAATATCCTTGTTGATCCTTTGCTTGGAAGATCTATTGATTGTTGACAATAAGGTGTTAAAATCCCCTACTATGAGTGTGTTGCTATCCATATCTTTCTTGAAGTCCTCCAAGATTTTCCTTATATATTTGGGTGCTCCTATGTTGGGAACATATATGTTTACAAGTGTTATATCTTCTTGATGGATTGTTCCCTTAAGTAATATATAGTATTTTTTTTGTTTCTTTCTGTGGCTTTTGTTTTGAAATCTATTTTGTCTGACATAAGTATTGGTACCCTGGCTTCTTTGGGGATGTCTGTTTGCTTGGAATATTTTTTTTATTCCTTTACTTTCAGCCTGTGGAAATGTTTTGTTCTGTGGTGGGTCTCTTATAAACAGCATACATGTGGGTCCTGTTTTCTTATCCATTCAACCACCCTATGTCTTTTGATTGGAACACTTAATCATTCACATTTAAAGTTATTATTGATAGGTACTTATTGCCATTTTTCATTTTGTACTTGTATTCCTCTCTTTCTCTTTTTCTTCGTCTTCTTAGAGCAGTCCCTTCAGCATCTCATACAATGCTGGCTTGGTGGGTTGTGTTCTTGTAGCCTTTCTTTGTTTTCTTTTCTTTTTTTCTTTTCTTTTCTTTTTTTCT
>PVKU01009816.1:0-41386 GCA_004027475.1 Anoura caudifer | reverse complement strand
TTTTAAATGAGAGCCTTGCTGGGTAGAGCAGTCTTGGTTGAAGGCTTTTGCTTTTCGTTACTTGAAATATTTCTTTGCCATTTCCTTCTGGCTTGTAGTATTTCTGTTAAGTAATCAGCTGCTAGCCTTATCAGGGCTCCCTTGTATGTTTCTTCCTGTTTCTCCCTTGCTGCCTTTAAGATTCTCTCTTTGTCTTGGAATTTTGCCATTTTAATTACGATGTGTCTTGAAGTGGGTCTCTTCAGATTCATGTCGATTGGGATCCTCTGTGCTTCAAGGGCTTGTGTGACTTTTTCTCTCATCAAATTTGGCAAGTTTCCCATCATTACTTTTTCAAACAGGTTTTCTATGTCTTGCTGTCCTCTTCTTCTCATTCTGGTATTCCTATGATATGGATATTATTATGTTTCATGTTGTCCTCAAGCTCCATTAAACCTCATTCTTTTTGAGTCTTTTTCATTTTGTTGCTCTGTCTGGGAATTTTTTCTACCTTGTCTTCCAGCTCACTGATTCAATCCACTGTTTCATCTAGCTTGCTTTTAATTCCTTCTACTGTGTTCTTCAGTTCAGAAATTGTATTCTTCATTTCTTCCTGGCTCTTATTGATAGCTTCCATGTTCTATTTCATACTGATGCAGTTTGCAGTAAATTCCTTGTAGTTTACCTGTAGTTCTTTACAGTTCTCCCCAAGGTTATTGAGCTTCCTTATAACCATTATTTTGAACTCAGTGTCTGATAGTTTACATGCCTCTATTTCATTTAGCATTCTTTCTGGGGATTTCCCCTTTCTTTTAAATTGAGAGTTGTTTCTTTGTCTCCCCATTTTAGGGGAGACTCTTATTTGTTTGTCCTTCTTAGATTGATCTTTTTTGATTCTCTATCTTCATGGTGTTACCTTCTATGGTAGGAGACCTATGGGATTCAGTGGTCCAGCCTCCTTGATCTCATGAACTTGATGCTCTTTGGATGCCCTTTATGCTGTTTATGTTTATTCTTTGGTTGTAATTGAGTTTTGATTATTTTGGTGTTGTTATTTGGTGGATAATTCCCTCTGGCTCGCTGACTGAGAGTCATTCTGCCCAACATATCTTTTATGCTATTGTGCAGGTGCAGTTTTTTTCCCCTGGATCTGCCTCTGGTGAGGACAGATGGTGTCCCAGTCTGGCATTAGGCAGACTGTTCAAGACTACCAGTGATTTACCACCTATGGCTAACTTCTTCCATTGTTAATCTATTTAGTCTGCAATCAGCAGTCAGGTTAAGCACCACAGGATGGGGCAGAATGACTTCTGTGGCAGGGCTATTGCTTCTCTCAGGCTGATACTAGTTTGAGGGGAGTGGGCTGCCTGAGCAAGATGGCTGCTGTGGTATGGTGGATAAGTCTGTACCAGGATCCTGGTGGCTCCTCTCTCTGTTCTCTGCCAAAGCCACCATGTCCAGTATCTCCTCAAGTGTCTCTAGTCTAGTCTGCCCCTCCTTTGCCAAAGCCCAGGGTAAGTTGGCTGAAAATGAAATTTTATGCATTGTCCCTTTAAAAGGCTCTCTTAGTCTCCAGCTATCTGTCCCTGGCAGAGAAAAACCTTGCTGCTTTGCACATCCAGATGTTATCTGGGTTCTTTTTGGGCTCTGGCACTGTAAGCTAGGGATCCTAGGTTGTGGTTTAGACCCCACACTTCTCAGGAGGAGCCTCCTGGCTGCCCTCCAGCACTTCAGCTGCCACCTGTGGGAGCTCAGCCAGCCCTTTTGTGTCTCCTCTGCACTCAGTACCAGTCACGATGTGGTGAAGTTGTTTCTTCTGTCTGTCCATGGTTATAAGGCTTCTCTCCTGCTATTGTTTAGTAGTTTATTGCAGATGATTTCTCTGAAATTTACTTATAGTTCCAGTTTGGTCCAGGTAGGAGTTTAGTGTAGCTTCTATTTACTCCTCTGCCATCTTGAATCTCTATTTCCACAAGATTAAATTTAAAAACAGGATTCTGTGCTAAAAGAAATTAGAAAGCCATTGGTCTTCTTAGGATAGAGAATAATGGAACATCTTTAAAATATATCATGGAACTATGTTTAAACACTATATAATATCATAAACATAGTATTTAAAAATTTTAAAGCTATCATTTAAAAATTTCTTATATATCTGATCTGGTTATTTTAAAATAAAAATAAAGTAAGAAAAGAGAGAGGGGGAAGAACAAGTAGAATTTAGTATATTCACAATGTTGCATATCTTTGTGAATTCCAAAATATTTTCATCATCTCAAAAGAAAATCCCTTACTGATTAAGTAGTCACACCCCATTCCCCTCTCCTCCCAGCCCTTACAATCATCAGTTTGCTTTCTGACTTTGTGGATTTATTGATTCTGGATATTCCATATAAGTGGAATCACTTTGTATGTGGCTTTTTTTCCTCACTTACTTCATTTAGCCTAATAATGTTTTCTAGATTCATCCATATTTTATTTTATTTTTAAATTTATTTTTAGAGAGAGAAGAAGAAATGGAGAAAGAGAGGGAGAGAAACATCGATATGTGGTTGCCTCTTGTGCATCCCCAACTGGGACCTGGCCTGCAACCCAGGCATGTGCTCTGACTGGGAATCAAACCAGCAACCTTTTGGTTCACAGGCCAGCACTCAAGCCACTGAGCCACACCAGCTAGGGTGATTCATCCATGTTGGACCATGTATCAGTACCTCATTACTTTCTCTTACTAAAAATATTCCATTGTGTGTATACACCACATTGTGTTTATTCATTTATCGGTTGATGACTATACAAACAGAGCTGCCCTGAACAATCATGTACAACTATTTTCTTGAGTAATTGTTTTCAATTTTCCAGATTATACATCTAAAATGGAAATGCTGGATCATATGGTAATTCTATTTTTAATTTTTTGAGGAACTGCCGAACTGCTGCACTGTTTTACATACCTCCTTGAAAGTATGAAGGTTCCAATTTCTCCATATTCTTATCAACACTTGATGTTTTCCATTTGGCTGTCTTTTAATCAAACATTCATGTGATTAAATATAATTATTAGTTTTATAGGGGAATTACTGTTCAAAAAAGATTTTTTTCATATAATTGCTTTGCTATCTTTCCAAATTGAATTTCTTACTCCTCTTCATAATGCATATAAAAGAATAGTTTCTGGTTTTATTAAGGCACAAATGTAGACCACCCATGTTACACTATGGGACCTGCTTTTTCTAATTGAAACACCATCATTCATTTGGAGCCTAGGTAACATTCCTAGTTGTTTTTATCACTTACCACTTTACTCTCATAATGCCATATGTTTTCTTTTCTACTAAATGCTTTTGATGTAGACTATCTATGTCAGTTGTAGTGCATATTAGGAGAGAAAATGGAAGAGAAACATGATGATGAGAATTAGAATACATTTTGAAAATAATCACAGTTTTAACAGTTATATCCATATTACCTGCTGTTTCACATGTGTACACAAAATTATTTCATAAACCCCCAAAATATAAGTCTCAAAACAACAAAAACATGGGTATTTTTGCCCATCTTTTGACATTTTATCCTTTTTATATGATTTCACTGATAATTTTGCTTTTTGTTGATATAATTTTATTTTTCTGCTCTGTGGCTACTTTACACCTAGAATGTTGTTTAGGTGACTCTTATGTGGCCACATATTCATTTAATACATTTCTGTTCAAGCAATGATCAGTCACACACCACCTGCCAAGCAGTGTAACCGATTGCCAAGGAGACAATTTTGACAGGCTGTTCCCAGGAGATTCCCGTGCTGTGTTTTGTAACAGGCAGTTGCCCAGCAGGATCAGAGTCTAGAAATGTAAACCCAAGAGCAAGAATGAAAAAAAGAGAGAATAAAGGATGAAATTCACTAAGCACAGAATAAAAACTTTCAAAATTAGGAGTAATTGCTATAAGATTATAAAAACATGAGAATAGGAGAGAAAATTTTGTAGTGTTTAGCCTCAGAATTACAATGAGAAACCAAAAAAGGCAGATAGCATGATGAATAATGTAGGTTAAATAAACAACAAACAAATTCAGAAAATCACAAAGAAGAAAACACATAGTATCTAGCAATTTTTGCCAAACAACTTGGAAGGTAGAAGATATAAAGCCCAATGTAGCAGAAATAACCAAGAAAACACAAGTTGTACACAAACAAAGCAATAATTGCTAAAAGCTGTAGTTCACTGATAGAACAAATGCCTTCACTATATGAAGTATGTGGTTGATGTCTTATCATAAGAGTTCAATCAATATTTGCTGATTTTATAAGAAAGAAAGGTATACTACATAAGACATCTACATATGTAAAAATTAAAAAAGTATTTTTTTCTAACCTGTGCAAATGTGTTATTATATATTTATTGATATTTCCTAAATGTGTCCTTCTTTGAGATATAATGAGCCTTTACTGTATGGTATACTTAGCAGGAAGTAACACCAGGTAAACCATAGAAATATAACCAAAGGAAAAATTGGTTCTTTGAAACTCCGCTTAAGGGCTTTACACTGGACTTTGAAAGCCTGATGTGGGCACCCAAGGGTTTACTACCACTCGACTCTAAATCATCTGGCAGTGGGAGGAACACAGACACACTCTATTTCCTCCTGGTATGCTGAACAGCTTGGCAAACCCACAAGCAAAGAAACTAGGGCTGTTGCATTGAATCCTGTTCAAGAGGAAGACAAAGGCATCTTTGTGTTTGCTTTTGCTGGAGGGACAGTCTTGTGGGCACAGGATCTGTTACAGAAAACCTGCCTAGGAGGAAAGCATATTTGAAACCAGACTCTGGGTAATCAGAGACACAAGCTTTTGTGATGCTACAACCTACAGAGAACAGCCCTGATTTTATAGGTAAATATCTGCTCTCTCTAAACTGTACAATAATATGTTCTCTTGGTGAACACACTAAAACTGGCTTTGTGGTAGGAAATTATTCTAGTGTTACACTTGTTTACCTAATTTTTATGAGTTGCAGAATAGAACAAGATAAAGCCACAAAGGCAAAGTATACACAGAAAACAAAATGACTGAGTAGTTCCTTGAAGGGAGGATGGAAAATACTAGAGGGGTACTGAAGTGGGAGTGGTGGCTAATGCAGAAGAATCAAAAGGACTTTGCGTAAGGAGCACCAGATAGCTATTAAAAACACTGATTGGGGGGAAAGTGTTATAAACATTGTAAAGAGTATATCCATCCTTTCTTTCTAAAAATTTCATCACTAATTCTTTATAATTTAAATATTACTTTATATATACATAATGCAAGGGTTCACTTTTTATGGACCAGTTTAAATAAAACCTGCTCCAAGTGATGTCACAACAGATTTGTCTAACAGGTATAGAGCTGCAGTGTGATTAGCTGTTCACACAAAGTAAATTTGATCTTAATATAGCTATTAAGAGATACCTTCAAAATAAGTTCTTTATGACATCTATCAGTTTAAAGTATAGCAGAACTAACATAGATCAGATTCAGATTATCATTTGGTAAAGACAGCCCTTGCCTGGACAGTGCTCCGTACACTGGTTTTGTGTGTGTGAATATGAGTTTGCTCTTAAGCTCAGATTATCTCCTTTGCAGTCAATGGAATGTTGCTAATCATTGATAAAGTACTATGGAATGAACAAGTTATAGTCAACTAGACAGAATAAGTGTTTGAAAAAATAATATGCGAGTATAATTGCAATGCAGTTCTTGCTAATTGCTAATAGCTTCTCCCTTAGGCATTGAAGACACCTTTGACTGACTAACACTTCTGTAAGGATCCTCTTGTTCTTCATCTTCTGTTTCTTTATTTCATGGTCATTTATATCCTACATAGGATTTTGCTGAAACATATCTGACTTATCATTTCCTTTTATCATAACTGATAAGAAAATTTCAAAAATTCCCAGCAATTGAGAAAACATGGACCTTTAGCCAGGCCAAGCTGGGTTTGAATCTTTGTTCTGCCATCGTGGATGAGTGACATACTTCTCTAACCCTTGTGCTCCTCAGAGAAAATGGGACATCCTACCACTTATTGTCACGTAAGGATCTGAGACACCTTACTTGGGGACCCATGCAGAGTGGAAACTTATAAATGGCAGGTTTTTGTTTGTTTGTTTGTTTTTTATCCATCTAATTATTCCAGGTTCAGTCTCAAAATTGCAATGATTTTTTCTCATATTTTACAATCTAATTTTATTGCTCCATTTCTTTAATAAATTATTTGACACAAACATCAATGCAAGAATGGAATTCTGGCAGTCAGGGTCATTGAGGTGTGTACATACAGTAGGCATATTCTGTTATACATTTCTTCTGCAAAATGTCCTCTACTGTAGCTCAGCAGGGGTTTCATCAGTACTCATAATTTACATGAGATATAAAATGTTCTAGGATGAATGGGGCTTAAATATACTATTAATGAAACTATCCTTTACAAATATGTGGTATGCCTTCACTCTGTCCAAGGGAGATGAGGTCAAAACCTTTTTCTTTGGTAAACTCTGAATTATCAATATTTCATTGTTTAGTTATTTAAAACTACTATATATAATATAGAAATATATGTATTATATATATACACACACACATATATATATTTTTCACAACTGTATCCAATGTATCACCTGGAGTTTCATCATCCTTTAAAATCTATTAAGATAAATTTGAACCCCTTTTTATATATTTGTATAATCTGCTAAGATTTATGAAAGAATTGTTTAACAATATTTGATAAGATTTAAGAAAATTCAAATGGTCACTTTTGGTTCTGGGCTCCTACCTACTTATGAATCTCAATTTTATATTTTAATCTCCACTAAAATCATATCACTTCTGCAGGACACACGCCTGAAAGTGAACGTGAAGACTTTGGTGGAAGTGGAGGAGTTGAGGGACATTTACACTGAAGCAACACCAACGACTTCCAGTCAAACACGAACAACCATGTTTCCTAAAATCTTTTTGGCTGCCATACGCGTTGGGGTTTCTGGTCAGCTCTCTGGTCCACATAGTGACCATACTTAGACTACCTCACTCACTCCTTGTTGTTCCTACATCATTTGCTCTGCTCTTTTTTTCCTAATTGAGTCCTTCAAATTGTTTTTTAAAGGAGACCCTTCATGCCATATATCATACTACAATATTACCTAAAGCCCTCAGTCAGCAGAAGTAATTAAATTCCCTTAGAAAGTTTTGGGTTAGCTTTCTTTGGTATAAAGCTCAGTTGAGCCAGTTTGTCTTTAGAGGGCACTCTAATGTGCCACCAAGATCCCCGTTCAGGATTGTAGTGTAAATGGAAGCAGTCTGACTTCCTTACCCAGAGGTCTGGGCAATGAAGGAAGCAGTTTCCCAGAACTGAGAATGGGCCTGATAATAGGGTTCTCATAACCTTAAGACTGGGTCTAATAAATGGTTCCCATAATGCTGTGGGCTCCCATGTGCAGAATGTCACTGTATTATATATTGTATCCTGGCTTCCTGCTGGCTTTTTCTGTATTTAGTATATAAGGGGGTAGAGGCTCCCTGCTGGGGGAAAGTTCAGCTTGCAGTGTGTGTGGATCACCCACCCTTGAATAAAGGCATGCCAAGCATCCCCACAGCGCTACATATTTTCTTTCATTTGCCCAAGTCCAGAGTGGATCTGCCAGGCCTTGACAGGGTGCAAGGCAGGAATGAAAGGACTTCTTCCCCAGGTGTTGGTAATATCTATTCTGTGAGCCTCAGAACTGGCTTAGGTCATTGCAAACACAAGGCTCTCTGGGCCGAATCTGGCCCTTGTTTTATCTAGCCTGGCACCTTGTTTCTACCTGGCAGCAGTGCTGAGCTCCTTGCCCCTAGTTAAAGAGTAATTACATTTTAACAGTCCTAAAAATTACATTCAGCCCTTTGAAGGCAACCTGGAGGCTGACATGGCCCCTGTTGAAAATGAGTTTGATCCCCCTGGCTCAGGTGAAGAAAGTTCCCTCCATCAGGGTCACGATCCCATTCTGGGGCAGCTCAGAGGTCATGAATGCTATACATGGAGGTATAAATGTCTTGGCTCTTACTTCACCTCAGGAAGCTTGGAGAGGCAGGCCATTACAGCCTGAGAGCTCCGTGGGACTAGCTGACAGAGCTGAAGTCTTAGCTATGACTATGTTGTAGCTCAGCTTCTCCATCTGCCCAATCCGGCTTGCCACCTTTTCTTTCCACAGTTGTTAATCCACAGCGCACTCTCTAATAAACTTTCTAAATGACATTTTCATCTTAAAGTCCCCTTCTCAGCCAACCCAACCAGCACAGAGCCCCTTATTATTTAAGCATATGTAATAAATAAGATAGAGATGTTTGAGAGAAATGGAGAAAATATGAGTGTGGAGAAACCTACAAAATAATTTAGGATGAAAGAAATATAAATAGAACTGAGTTTGAACACTTAGAATGAAACCTTTGGTTGCAACATCTTGGCAATATCAGTCTGGTAACAAGAGAGGAAGAAGAAATTGATCAAGATAAAATAGTATGGAAGGAAATGATCCAAATAGGAAAGTCTCATTACATTACAGGAATATTTTTCCATAGTAGTTAAATGGCATAAGTAGGATTTAAATTACCTTCGTGCTTCCAGCAGTTTTGAAGTACACAGGGTTGTACTTACATGATTTTTTTTGGCTCATTGATTACAAGTCCAAAGATTCTTACTTCTCAAAGATTCATGTAGACATGAACACCATATGATCTCACCTATAAGTGGAACCTAAGCAACAAAACAAACAAGCAAGCAAAATACAACCAGAGACATTGAAATAAAGAACAAACTGACAGTAACTACAGGGGAGAGGGGAGGGAGATATCAGGGGAAAGAAGAGAAAGAGTCATCAAGGAACATGTATAAAGGACACATGGACAAAGTCAAACCGGGGAAGGATGGAGGGTAGGAGGTGGGGGGGGGGTGGGATGGGAGAAAGTGGTGGTGGGAAAGTGGAGACAACTGTATTTTAACATTAATAAAAAAATGATAAAAAAATAAAAATAAAAATCCATATACATTTTAACATAAAAAGATTCATGTAGAAGCAGAGGATAAATGGTTTAACAACCTATTTGAAAAATGATTCCCAAAGGACATTAGCTGTGGAAACCATTCAAAGATATTTCCTTGGTTTTGGTCATGGTAGGTTCACATCTGGCATTTGGTCAATCACTCATTAAACATTAATTTGCATTATTTATTCAATTTCAATGCTCCTTTACTCTTTTAATAGAGGAAAACAAAAAGGAAGGGATCTTCAAAGGATAGTTAGGTTCTTTAGCACTAATCTACAGATTGCTTTTCCAGTTTAAATACAATTTTTATTTCCCTTTCCCATAATCCTGAAATAGAAACCATGAACTAAGTGCAGAGAAAGGATCTTTAATTAGGGAGTAAATTCCTTAAGTATAGAATTTCCTTCCAAATAAAGAAGAAACTTTGTCCAGCTAATTGATATTAATGTAAAGAAAAAATCACTACACTATTTAGCATTTCCCAAGTCTACATTTTCAATTTTTAAAAATATATAGAATAAAAATATAGAGATAATAATTTCCAAATAAGATATTCTAATACTAAGGAATTTTATATGTAAATATAGCTCTTAAATGTGCCAAGAAATTAAGAACCATTCAGTGAGTGTACAAGGATTTGGAAATATTGTTAGAAGCATGACTCAATAAAGTCACATAATTTTTTTTCAATGCACTTTTTAGCCTCTATTATATACCATGCATTGTGTACACAGGATTTTGAAAGCAAACAGAACTTCCTGCCTACTCAGCAGTTCACCTTCCAGCGAGGACACCAATGAAAACATCAATTAAATTAGAGTGAAAAAAGAACTCTAATAGACCTACACACAGAGCACAGAGAGTAAGAAAGACCTATTTATCCTGAGGACTGGGGCACAATCAGGAAATACTTGCTTTTAGAACCTAGAAGAAGGAGTTAGTTGTCCACAGGTGTGAAGTATAATGAGGAAATAAGACTTAAATAGGAAGAAAGAAGAACATATTCAAAGCTGGAAGTTGGGAGAGATTCTGGCATGAGAATGACAGTGTGTCTACATCATTGGACAAAACTGGGTGTGTGTTGCGGGGGGTGCAGTTGAGGCTGAGGTCTTTTATGTTCTTTAAAAAATTTAACTTCTATCTGAAGTCCATGGAAATTCAATGGACAGATAGATTCAGTGGAATAGATATTCAAGAGTTTGCCTCAGGAAAATAGAAGCAGCTAGAGCTCTCAGAGATCGATGAGGTTAATCCATTCCATACCTACAGCCCTGGGGCAGTGTAGGGGATCATGCTGCTAACACTTTCCAGTGGCCCTGGTTGCAAACAGCAACTGCATAGAAGAGCAGACCTTCCTAGACCATCCACACCGGAGGGTCTCCCATGAGAACCAGCTGACTATCTGCTTTAATTGGAAGAAGGGGGTTTCTGGATCTGATTGTTTTTACAAAGCTCTTTAGGTGACTCAAATGGTCAGTAAAGGTTGCAGCTGCATACTTTCCCTAACTCATGGAAGGCAATGAGTCAAAATAGAATTTTGTGAGCTTTATAAAGAATGAAAGAAAATTGAATCCTAATGTTCCAGTGTTTGAGATATACTCAGCACCCCAGAGTCTAACACTTAGTAGATGTAAAATAGGGGTTGTAATAAATGAATGCATTTTAAAAGGAGGTTTATGAGTTAAAGTAGAACAATTGGATAAAGTCAGTGTTGAGGACTATCATTGCCTCAGAACAATACACATTGTTCTTCAAACACTCTCTTCTTTTCTACATCTATGTGCCTTTGCTATCTAGAATAATGTCTCCCAAACTACTTGCATGGAAACATCCTACCCATGCTCCAAGGCTGTCTTCCCATCATCACCTTTGTGTGCAGGAAAGAATAGATTGTTCTCACCAGCCTCCCCCCGCCCCCAGCACAGTTTTACTACTTTGATAAAGCACAAACCACGTGCATGTGTTGTCCTTGCTGGCCTGTGCACTCCATGAAGAATAACTCACCTCAACTCTCCTTGGGCTGACCAACATCTAGTGTTTATTGAATAGTTTTGAGTATGGCAATAGGAGAAAGTTAGGTATTATACAGGTCTGGCAGAAGTAATATCTGCTTGTGCATGGTTGGTAGGGTAATAATATGGGTGTAATAATTTAGAATTTTAATTTCAACATTTCATCTAAAATGTAATATGGTGTGGTTTAGTGTGATACATAATTAAATGCTTATGATTTTGTGGTAAAAGATTTTGTAATAAAAGGGGTGTTATTTGTGCTGGACCCTGTATATTCAAAGATGTATAATCAGAAAGGTGGCTGAGCAGAAAGTAAAGGGGATAAATGTTAGTCTGAGAAGTATTTTGCCTGACTTAGAGAAGAGATAGAAATAGAGTTGGAAGAAAGAGAATGTTATGCAATATTGGCAAGGATGGAAATTATCGCTTGTTTCTACATGTGGTGGATTGGGATGTTGCTGGATTAAGTGGGAAATAGACAAAGTTCCACAATCTTGGTTTTCATTTGCAGGAAGATTGTGTGAAACATGTGAGTGAAAAAGTCCTCAGGGAAATTCTCAAAGCTATTTGTGATCTAAACAATTACTTTGTGGACCTGGACTAGTGACTAGTTCAACTACTATTGTCTACAATTTTGTGACTTCTACAGAGAGAGAAAAATAGTTTCTAAAATTTATTCATTCATTCATTCATTCATTCATTTAATACTTGAGACTTTTGGGAGCACAGGTAGGCAAAAGAACACTGAAGAAAATTTCCCATACCACTTTGGACAGGTAAAACAAAGCACAAACTAAAGTAAAACCTAAACCACTAGATGTGGTAGACACTTACCTTTACATGTCTGAAAGCATATGTTTAGACTCAGTTGCTGATCATACCCATGTAATCAGGCACATTATGTCTCATCCATACCTGTTGCTGTGGATAGTTTGACATGCTTGTATTAGGCATTCTGTCTTTGACTTTTTTTTGGTAACTTACTTCTGGACCTACAATTATCAAACCAAATCTATTCTTTACTCTTACTTAACATACATTGTGTTATGTGGGGAAAGATGTTAGACTATTCTATCCTCATTAGGAAATCATTATCAATCCCCTTTGAAAATAACTTATTTTGGAAATAACCAAAAACTGTACCCTGGGGTATTTGTAATATAATAGAGATTAATAAGCCTCTGGGTTATTACAATAATTGCTAAAAGTGGAAGACATATAAATTAAATGTATGAAATTTAAAATATACAGAAACAATATGTGGGATATACTCAAACCTATCTTCAGATTTCATTTTCTACAAAGTTACTGTGAAAGTCCTTTAATTAAGGATTAAACTGAATAGAGGGCCAGCTTCTTATTTAGTTCTACTTCCCTCCTGAACTGATTTTAAAATAAAGTTCAGATGTCAAAGCCATAGTTGAGATAAAATAAAGGGTTTGATTTGATTTCACCGTTGATACACTGGTCAGCCATGGAGTAAGCCTTTGACCTTTTTGATATTCACATTCACTGTGTGAAAAAGGACTTCATTATGAGAGTAATAACATCATGTCTGCAGAGTATTTTAAGATCTTTTATTTTCATAATGATAAGGAAATGCGAGGTGTTATTATCATTACCATTGCCTTCAAAAGGAATTCGGCTTTCATAGCTCAGTGGGGTGAAAAAGAAAAGAACCTGGCTGTCTATGTTCAAATAGCAAATGTAAATAAATAAGTAAATAAATAAAGAGAAAAATTGTCATTTCATTGTTACATCAGTGATGACAACTAGGTCAAGCAAGAATAAACAGGTGAACAATACTAAATAAACTATCAGGACAATACATACATATTCTCTCTCCCTCTCTCTCTCTCTCTCTCTCTCTCTCTCTCACACACACACACACACACACACACTGTCTCAATTTTTTAAATTAACTCCTCTGTAATTTACTTATCAATCTACGTTGAACAAAAAGATAAGTAAAATCACTCCAAGAGTATTCCTGACTGCTTTTCACAATGCATGTATTAATGGAATTCCCCATGTTTAATGTTGCATATGAATGAAAAGTATAGCAGACCACTTTCATTAGGTTAGCCCACAACACAGCTATTTGGTCCCAAGAAGTCACATCTGTAATTTTCCATTTGAAACGGATGGTAATATTGAAAGGAAAATCTTAACATTCTATGGTTACTAGTACTCCTATTGTAGTGAAATAAGTGTTACATTTTTAACATGGTTTAACATTTACAATTTTTAGCTCAACTGAGGGGAGAAAAGAAATATAGCTAATATATTTAATATTGCTCATCGATACATAATCACACTAAATAACACAGAAATAAATGGACAGAGAAAAAATAAAAATTTATCAACACTATACAGCCATTTGTCTTCTGATAGCACCAGTAAAGCTAAAGTCACATACAATTAAATGTACTACAGCTATAACCGTGACTTTTGAACTGCTTGAATTAACAAAATCAATCTTCATAAATTAAGCTATCAGTGATCTATGATATAATTAAGTTCCATAATCAAAAAAAGCTGCAGTGCGTGCAGTGTCACTTGTGCTACTTCTAACACTGAATTTTAAGTACTGCTGTCGCAGTCCTCCTGCAGGGCTGTGTAAAACTCCATCTGGCACACTAGACACTAACATTATGATACACGGTTTCCTTTCCATTCTTCAATTTAGGCTGACATCTGGTGGTCTAGGAAAATGACAAGTAATGCTCTAAATGTAAACCAATTCACAAATGTGGCCTTCTTTCTGTCTTCTCTTTGTCTTTCTGAAGTGCTTGAAATTGGGACCAAACCAGTTAATTACATGGAAATTCACATAGAATAACAATTTAAACATCGGAACAATAGGGGTGATGAAAGTGACCTTCGTGTGATGAATTATATACATGTAAGTATATTGAACTCTGTAGCAACTAAAAAGCATCAATAGAAAGCACCATATACTGGCCAATTAGAGCCACTCAGAAGGTACTATTTAATGGCACCACACTGGGGATCATAATGGGAATGTGGTACATGCGAGATTTCCTTCTTTCTTTCTTCTTGTCAGGCTAGTTGGGGGAGGGGAAAGGAAAAAAAAATGAGAGCTACTGTGTAGAGTCAGAATTTCTGTTTAAACAGGCATAAGGTAGTGTTCAAAAGCATTTATCTTTTACTTTTGATTTGGGAGGAAGGGGTACTTCCAGTGCTCAGTGACGGTCCAGATGGCAAAATACACTGGGCTGGAACCAGGAGCAATTTAACTCTCCCTATGCCTACATTAAAAAAAAATACCTCCAATTAATTTACTGTGGTATATTCAACTAATTACCAACTCATGGAGGAGCAGTGCCATACACTGTCAGCTGTGTGACTTCCATACCATTTGTAAAATTTACCTGCATGGAAAAAGAAAAAAAAGTAGTTTCCCTGATTTTTTTCATATTCAGCATTTAGCTATTTCATTCATACAAAGAATCTTAATAAATAGGGTTTTTTGTATTCGAATTATGATTAATATTTTTTGTGTGTGTCTCTTCCAGTGACTATAAATAGCAGAAGAAATAAATGTAATGTTTGATTTTGTTCTACCTTCATGTTCATAAAAGGTTCTAGATTGACAGATTGATGGGCAAAGCTCCCTGTTATGAAAAATGACAAGCTAAAACAAAATGTAAAAACAGTAAAAGACTTGAACCTTTTCTAAGAGAGACCACTGTGAATGTTTTTTTTTTTTTTTTTTTTTTGGCCTCTGTTTCCACTTAACCTTGTGATTCTGCAAAGGTTACCTGAAGGAGTGACAGTTACATGGATGCCTTTGAAACAGAGCCAGGTCTTCCAGGAGGCGGCCTCAAACTGCCAGTGCCTAATCTCACAAAGGTCGCTGAGAAGTTCAAATAAAATTGCTTTTAGTTACCATAAAACTCACCTAAGTTGAAATGAGTAAGCTAAAGATAAAATGTTTCCATCTGCTCTTAATAGTCGCTCTCTCATTTCCTAAAAGAGTGAATTTTTGTTGTAATTGGAAGCCATTAGGTATCACAAAAATGGATGGCAGTTTTTCAATAAACTCATAACTATGAAATAAACTTTTAAAGAACAGAATAAATATTCTGCAAGAAAAATTTCTACAACCACCATCAAAGGAGAGGCAGTGGTGTTCTAATAGATTTCATGTGACTCATATTTGTAAGGTTTTGTGCGGAGAAACACAGCCTGTGATTTCTGGAGTACTCAGTCTTTGTAACCCTCACAAATATCTTACACTGACTGCTAATGAGTGAGATCTCAAAATGAGACATCGGTTGTTTAGCATTGGGCTGTGGCCTCTTTGCATGTAAATATTCTCTGAGGTGTCACTTTTGGAATTTTGTCTCATTTTTATCATTCTAATTTTCATTAGGAAAACATTTTTTTCATACCTGTAACATTCATTTTTTCTAGCTACTCTGGTCCAGGTATAAAAATGATACCATGTTCAGAATAAGTAAAACTGTTTCTTTGAAAACATGATACAGTATCAATATTTTCATTTTTTCAAAGATACTTTTCTATGTTAGGCAGAGTCCCAAAGAGATCTCGCATGCATGTCCTTGGGTAAGTCTTCTATTCTGAGACCGCCAATGCCCAGTAACCCACAGGAAGTGTCTCATCAGTTCTACCAGCACCACTTTCCCACCACCACCTCTGCTGTCACCTCTATCGCCACTGCGTCCTACTGCTTTCGGCCTGCCTGGTGCCCACACACACCGCACATGCCAGCGCTGGACCTCCCAACGAGACCATGTGTGCTTCTACCTACTGAAGATGAAAGGGTTCTGTTTTTGGAGCACATGGCAAAAACCCTCTTCTAGTTTCAGATTTACATTCCTCTTTTTCCTTTCCTCCTTCCCTCTGTTCTTTTTTTATCAAGAAAAGCATTGCTATTTACACAGAATAGAAATATAATTACCATTTAATTTTATAATATGGTTCTAAGCTTTTAAAAATACAGAGCACTCTTAGAAGAAAACAGGGCTCTGTGAAATGTTATGGACAAGAATTAAGAATAGATCTTTTCCTTCCTAGTGGAGTAGAGCTAGACCATTTGGAGATAAACAGATTCCTTAATTGGTGCTATGTGTTGGTGATGCCATAATAATCCTATTCTACAATCTATTTCTTAGAACTACACAGATCCATTTTTTAATCTTATAAACATATGACAACATAATAAAATAAGTGAGGCAAAACTTAAAGATAAAATAACACTGTTACGTTTTCATAAACATATTCATATATGAATTATACTAGTGCCCTTATTTTTCAAAAACTGTATGAAGCATGATTTAGATGTTACCATTTGGACTACTGGAAGAAAAAGGAGAGAGAGAATCACTGAGTCTAGTATGTGTTCTGTTTTTTCACTTTGTCCCTTCAAATTTTCATGAGATTGTGAGGACAAACATAACAGTTTTTTTTTTAATAGAACCAGTTTTGAAGTGGTTTTATTTCCATATAAGATATAGAAATGTGGCTGATATTACTGGTATATCACTTTACTATAGAAAAAATAGTAATAAAAAGAGAGCTAGTAAAGTGAAATAGGTTTTTAAAAACTAAATTTATTGTGAATAATACATTTTAAGTTTGATTTATGCAAAAAGGGAAATGTGTTTAAACATTAAAAGCATCTATAATTTATAGTCATTAATATTTGAATGCCCTTATTTTAAAATAATAATCATTGTTTCATGTTTAAATAAAATCTGGCCCCTTAACAAATGAAATTCAGTCTGATGTTAATTCATAAGTATTAGGGTCCATTCTGAAGTTTAGAGCACTTTCTGAAACTCAAGCAGTTGAACCTATGATACGCCTCCTGGTTTAAGATACAAAGACCCTGATTTGGGTCAGGGCTACTGCATCAACCTGTCTGACCATGATACACACAAGGTGTCTCATCTTAGCAAGCAGGTTCCATGTCCAGATGGTTAGCTTGAGTAGGCAGTGAGATGAGATGCCTCTCTTGTCAGGCAGCCAAGATTCCCGGGATGGTCCAATATTTTTGTTCAAAAAAAGTAATAGCTGGATAAAGGCAACTGTCATGGCTGCTGAAATTTCCTTGGTACACAAATAATTGTTCTTCTTCGTTGAGAGACTAGGTTTTTGTTGTTATTGTGGTTTTATTTTTTTTTACCTGCATAGTCACAGCAAGGATCAAAATAGTTGGCATTTGTTCATACCCTCTGAGAGCCAGTGCTTTTCCTGCCCAGCTGTCTCAGCTCCAGAAGCCATTATGCATGAGGTTAGAGAAGCCAAATCACAGTTTCCTCGATTCATTCCTGGAAAGTTTTCCTTCTATCTGCTTTCTTTCCCAGATGTCCACACGGCCTCATTATCAGAGCCAGAAAACAGAACACGAGTCAGTAAAAGGCAGATTGAGGTTTCCCAAATGAGGCTGTGGAACAGCAGTGATAAAGCTGGTCTTAAACATTTAAGCGGCCCGGTGGGAAAAACATTTTTTCCCTTTTCACAAACGTAATCTGGAAGTTTCATCATTAGAATCATTCTTTGGTTGAAGGTATTACCTCTGCTACAGTAAAGTATGCACCCATCACTATGCTAGGCACTGGAGATAGAATTTGACTAAGGAATTGTGCAACCATTACTATATAATAAGATCGTACTTGAATAAAAATACACAAGGAACTGATAAATGGAAAGGGATGAATCTGACTAGGCAAGAAAAGGGAGTTGGTAAAACCAAGACTTGAGAAATGGGTGCAATTAGCAGATGGACAGAGAAGCAAGGTGCTTCAGAAAAAGAATGAAAACATACAATCTATGAACGGAATGGGAAACAGGACGAGAATGAGAGGCAAAACCAGGACCCGGAGGGGTATATACGATTACACAAATAATTTAATTTATATCCTATAATTTTGAGAAACTGCTGATTATTTTAAGTGGGTGATTAGTATGATCAAATTTTCAGCAACATTGAAGATAAATTTGAATCCTGAGGGCTGGAAAGGCAGTTTGGACATTGATGCAAAGAACTAGTTGTGGTGGAGAAATGCCAATGAGAGTGGAGAGCCACAAATGATAGGTTTTAGGGAGAAATACACATATGTTTGAGGTGAGGATTTCCTTTTGAAGGACATCAGTGACTATGGTATGAGGAATACATGCATTGGATCAGTTACTGGTCAAATTCCAGAAATTGAAGAAATATAGCACCTGAATAAATAAGTCCAAGGGGCAAAATAGGGATCGAGGACTTGTCAGGGAAGGGAAGGACACCTGATTTGAGCCTGTAGGAAGGGTGCTGTAAGAGGGTGTCACATTCACAGCCTGAAGAAAACCCTGCTGTGTGCACAGAGGCCCAGGGGTGAAGAATACCTATGCTCCAATTGCTTGATTGCATTGCTGTGCTAAGAACTCCTCTGAAAATAGTAGCTGACATTTTTATTATTCTATGTCTAATTACCAACTCTTTCAACTCACAAGTCTCCTTACTGTGGCCTTTTTGCAACAATGTAAGAAAATGAAAACAATTCTTATCAAGGCCATTTTTCCCCCAAATCAAATATGAGGCATGGGTCTGGGGGTTTCTAAACACAGCATCGATGTCCATAAGAAATTTTTTTCATGAGAATTTAATCAATGAATAATTTTAGTTATTATTTGCTCTCAAAATTACACAGGTAAATTATTGATGAAAACACAAAATGCACATAAAATGTAAGATTTGGAATTAATTTAATGTAAGAGGTTGCATGTTTATTCTTCTCTCCTGCAGAGAACACTTCAGTGAAACATTTCAAATAATTTCCACAAAGATATTTACCAAATAATGTTACTTTTGGTTTTGAGCTGAAAATGAAAATATTTAAATGTATTCATGTCTAAGCAAATCAAGAGTGAAACTGGTAAATAATGTGCTACTTTGTCTTATTCCAGTGTCTCTCATGGGACTCAACAAATAGTTTCCCATCACCTTTCTCATAACCAAATGTACTTGTGGTGCCACTGGTAGGGAGAGAGAAGATGACTTTCGGATTAAGGTGAAGTGGTTGGCTCATTGTGGTGAAAGCTTTGTTCCTTTAATGGAGTGAGGCTATCTCAGCCCAGAACATCCCACTATTTGAAGCTTTGTTTGGTTTAAAATAAAATATATACTTTCCTTACTATGACACTTGATTTCCATTTCATCAATGCTATCATACTGTGACATAGTAACACCCCTGACAGTATTTGCACATAATGAGGTGTAAGGCTTCTTTCATTCCCCAAACCATGCTTCCAGTTAGGACCTCATTAATTCTTTCTCTACTTCAGATAATAACCTCCTGACTGATAACGACCTTTGCCTGTAATCTCTCCTGACTCGAGTTCATCTTTTTGTCTGATTAATCTTCCTTTAGTACGATTCTACTCTTGCCACTACCTTTCTCAAAAAACCTCAATAATTCGTAACTCTCCATTTCAAAAAATACATTAAATTATTTACGCCAATCATTTATAGCATTAGTTCTTGCACCAAAAATATGTTCATCTGCAGAAAGTTATGGACTCCTTCCTAATAAAACTGCAATTATATTTACATTTACACCAAATTTCTATAAAATACTCAGCTAATTTGAAGACACTCTGAAACGCTTCACAGCAGGAACACCTGTCTCTCATTCACTAACTAAATGTTAGTGGGATTTTACAATATGTCAGTTACTGCTTTAGGTGCTGAGGATAAAGTAACAAAGAAAATAAATAAAAACTCCTACCCTTACTGGCTTATATTCTAGTGTGAGGAGATAGACAAAAAAAGAAGAGAAGTAGGTAAAATATATCACATGGCTGCCAAGGAGAAAATAGAAATCACAGAAATAAGATACAAAGTGCTAAAGCCAGTTGAGACATTAAATTGATTAACCAAGGATGCCCATGTTGAGAAATGGTTTTTGAACAAACACCTGAGGGGAGTGAACGAACTAGCCATATCACTATTTGGGAATAGTATCTAGGCAGTGGAATTGGCAAATGCAAAGGCCTTCAGGTGATCATGTTTGGCAAGCGTGAAGAATAAAGAAGGCCGTTAGAGCAGTAGTGGAGAGAATGAGGAGGTAAGTATTTACAAATGAAGTCAGAGAGTAACCTAACACCATATATGTAGGGCTTTTCTTGTAAGTCACAGTAAGTACCGCAGTGTTTATTTTGAGTGAGATGTCAGCCTGCAACGTATATTCAAATCTCTCCACAGTCCAGTTTTAAACAACTTTTGTCTAACTGTGACTATTCTTCAAACCACATTGCCAATTTTATTTAATCCTCACAATGTAAAATTTAACTGCTTACATACACATATGTGTGTACACATATACATACATGTTTACATAGACATGTACACATATACATACATTTAAAAATAGGTATGTATATGAAACTATTTCTGATAGTCATCATTAGTAATGAGATCATGAAAACTAAAATTTCAGAATTAACACAGTATCAAAGTGATATTTAATCTTTGAGTATAAGAAATTATATGCAAGTTTAAGAAAATATTTGTGACACAGTTACCAGGGCAGAAAGAAATCACATCAGATAACTTATAGTAACTACTGAAAAAAGTTGTTTTTCACTCAAAACATTTATTTCTAGCTATTTTTCCAATCACCTAGTGTTCTAAGGCCATTAAATAGAGATTTCAGATCTCTTCAAGTATGAACTGATCATCTACCATTTTCCAGGCATCTCGCTAAGGACTGCAGATACGATGATGTGTCACATAGACATATCATTTGCTACATAATGGACAGCTCAAAAACTTAGTGGTCCAAAACAACAAAACTTTGTTTTTTTTCTCAGGATTTTGTGGATCCATTGTGCAGTTCTCCTGGTCTAAATCTGCTTTGGGGCCAGGTAGTGTTTCAGCCAGTGCTGATTGGACTAATATGACCTTATAAACATGTCGGGCCCTAGAGGTGTGCTTGGCCTTTGGGGCTGCACATGAGATAGTTCATCTCAGCTCTGTGTGGTGACTCCTCCCATAGGAGGCTAGCCTGGACTTCTTTACAGGGGGCAGTCAGGCAGTGATGCCAGGGCAAATCCCACAGGACAAGGTCCCTTCAAGCCTCTGCTTAAGTTGTATCTGCTATTGTATTGGCCAAAGTAGGTCTTAGACCAAACCTAGAGTCAGTATGGGAGGGGTCAATGTGAGGGTGCACATGTGAGAAGGCAGGACACATCACAGTGTATGAAGGTAAACAGTGTGCATGGTTGGAGTTGGCAATCATAGTAGATTTTCTTGCTTGCACTAATAGCAACAAGACAGTTAATACTGCAACATACATCAGTGGCATTTTGAAGAAAAGCCAAAATGCAAGTCAAACCTAATAAAACAACTTTTTTCAAGAAAGTTATTCTTCAGAGAAACATGTTACTAAGAATAGCTTCTATTTATTAACCACATGATGCTTGGAATACATTTTCTAAGTTAATATTTACAAAAAATCTTCTGAGTAGCAATTGTTATTTCTTTTACATAGAAAATAATTTGAGGATAATAAAGGTTGAGTTACTTGTTTAAGTCACCTGATTTATGGGATTCTGTTATGGATGCCCAACAAACCAATATACACAAAAAAATTTGCCCAAATTTAATTATTCTCCCTGGTGATTTTACAGTGAGCCCTGATATTCATTAGCCATACTCCAATCATCTTTCTCTTAGGTCTCAGCTAAAAGAGACATTTTAAAGAACCCAGCACTCTACCAGTGAGTATTGTAAGACCAGCAAAATTGAGTGGTTTTCCTAACATTCTTCAGCCAGCCAGACTTTTGTACCCATTACTACTAGTCTGGGGAACTGTCAGGCCATGATGGTAATGGACATTCTTTGGTAGAATGAGTCCCCAGGTCCTGTCTGCTTTATAAATACATTCTTTAGAAGTAAAGTATAAGTTATGAAAATGAGTTCAAATGTATCCACCTTTCATCATTTTATATTTTTAATACCCTCAGTGTAAGGAAGCTCAAATGTGGAATTCCATTCTCTATAAATATAGTAATAATCTCCCACATTGCATTTTGAAACAATACTTTCTCTTTGATAAAATTTAAATCTGGTGTTTTAAATTTTTCTTGCAATTGGAAACATTTTTATAGCCAACATTCAAATGTGTTCAAAATAAATTGTAGATTGTTTTTCACAATTATTTTTCTTGTTTTATATTTTGACATAAAATAATATATTGTATGAACTGTTTTCAATCCTAAAAATGAAATATGGTTATTTCTGAGCTACACTTTGTACAGATTATTCTGAATAAACTAAGGATTTAAATGACATTGAATGTAAGTAGAAATTATTCTTTGTTTTAGAAACAAAAGTTTTTGTGTGTGTAAAAATTACTCATTATTTTTTCTTTTTTATTAAATTTATCAGAGTAACACTGGATAATAGGATCATATAGATGTCAAGTGTACATTTCTATGATACATGGATCTATATATTGCATTGTGTGTCCACCACCTGAAGTCATATCCTTGTCCATGTACAAACTTTAATATAGGCCTCCTAAGAACACAGCAATTATGAATTTATTTTTAACAATATAGCAAGATTTATTTGAACAAATAAGTATTGTATTTTTTATTGTTACACTATTATAATTTCCCCAATTTTTCCCCTTTTGCCCTCCTCCACCCAGCCCACCCCCTCATCCCACATTAACTCCCCACACCATTATCCATGTCCATGGGCCATTCATACATGTTCTTTGACTAGATCCTTCCCTCTCTTTCCACCGTTATCCCCTTCCACCCTACCCTCTGGCCACTGTCAGTCTGTTTCCTGTTTCCATGTCTCTGGTTCTGGTTTGCACATTAGTTTATTTTGTTCATTAGATTCCTAATGTAATCTAATGTGAGTGAGATCATACGTTATTTTTCATTCCCCAACTGGCTGATTTCACTTAGCCTAATGTTCTCCAGATCCATACATGCTGTTGCAGAAGGTAGGAACTCCTTCTTTCTTTCTGCTGCATAGTATTTCATTGTGTAGATGTATTGCAGTTTTTTAAACTACTCATTTACTGATGGGCACTTAGGCTCTTTCCAGCACTTGGCTATTGTAAACAGTGCTGCTATGAACATTGGGGTGCATAAGTTCTTTTGAATTGATGTTTCAAGATTCATAGGGTACATTTCCATCAGTGGAATCATGGGGTCAAAAGGAAGTTCCATTTTAAAATTTTGTAGAAGTCCCATACTGTTTTCCACAGCGATTGCACCAGTGTGGATTCCCCCCAACAGTGCACTAGGGTTCTCTTTTCTCCACATCCTCATCAGCACTTGTTTATTGATTTGTTCATGATGAACATTCTGACTGATGCGAGGTGGTATCTCAATGTGGTTTTTTGCATCTCTCTGATGGCAACTAATGTTGAGAATCTTTTCACAAGTATATGTGCCATCTGTATTTCCTCCTTGGAGAAGTATCAGTTCAAGTCCTTTGCCTATTTTTTAATTGGATTGTTTGTCTTTTTGGCATTTAGTCATATGAGTTCTTTATATATTTTAGAGATTAAATCCTCACCCAGTGTATCTGTGGCAAACATGTTCTTCCATACAATCAGTTTCCTTTCCAGTTTTATGATGGTTTCTTTAGCTGTGCAGAAGCTTTTTAATTTGATGTAGTCCCAGTTGTTTATTTTTTCCTTTATTTCCCTTGCCCTGGGAGATTTATTGGCAAAAATATTGCTATGTGGGATATCTAAAGTTTTACTGTACACATTTGCTCTAGGACTTTTATAGTATCATGACTTATATTTAAGTCTTTTATTCATGTTGAGTTTATCCTGACATATGGTGTAAGTTGGTGATCTAGTTTCACTTTTTTGCATGTACCAGTACAGTTCTCCCACCACCATTTATTGAAGAGACTATTTTTGCTTCATTCTATGCTTATGCCCCCTTTGTCAAATATTAATTAACCATAGAGACTGGGGTTTATTTCTGAGCTCTCAATTCTGTTCCATTGACCTATGTGTCTGTTCTTATGCCAGTATCAGACTATTTTGACTACAGTAGCCTTGTAGTTCAGTTTTACATCATGTATTGCAACCCCCCAACTTTATTCTTTTTTCTCAAGATTGTTGAGGCTATTTGGGAACTTTTTTGTTCCACAGATACTTTTGGAGTATTTGTTCCAGATCAGTGAAATATGCTGTTGGAATTTTAATAGGGAATGCATTGAATCTATAGATTGCTTTGGGTAGTATAGGCATCTTAATGATGATAAGTCTTCCAATCCATGAACATGGTATATGCTTCCATTTATTTGTATCTTCCTAAATTTCTTTTTTTAGCATTCTATAGTTTTCCAAGTACAGGTCTTTTACATCCTTGATTAAATTAATTACTAGGTACTTTATTTTTCCAATTACTATAGCAAATGGGATATTTTTCCTCATTTCTCTTTCTGATAGTTCATTGTTGGTGTACAAAAATGCCTCTGAGTTCTGAATATTGGTGTTGTATCCTGCTACTTTGCCAAATTCACTTATTAGGTTGAGTAGTTTTTTTGTAGAGTCTATAGGGTTTTCTATGTACACTATCATGTCACCTGCAAATAATTACTTCTACTTTCTCCTTCCAAATTCAGGTGTCTTTTCCTTCTTTTTCTTGTCTGATTGTTGTGGCTAGAAATTCTAGTATTATGTTGAATAAGAGTGGTATAAGCTGATATCCTTGTCTTGCTCCTGATCTTAAGGGAAAATATTTTAGTTTTTGCCCATTGAGTGTGTTGTAGGCAGTAAGTTTCTCATATAAGACCTTTATTATGTTGAGGTATGCTCCCTCTATTCCCACTTTGCTTAGTGTTTTTATCATAAATGGATACTGTACTTTATCAAATGCTTTTTCAGCAGCTATTTATATGATCACATGGTATTTGTCCTTCATTTTATTTATGTGGTTTGTTGTGTTTATTGATTTGTGAATATTGTACCATCCTTGTATCCTGGGGGTAAATCACACTTAGTCATGGTGTATGATTTTTGTAATGTATTGTTGGATCTGCATTGCCAATATTTTGTTGAGGATTTTAGCATCTATGCTCATCAATGATACTGGCCTGTAGTTTTCTTTCTTTGTTGTGTCTTTACCTGGTTTTGGGATTAAAATAATACTGGACTCGTAAAAAGTTTGGGAGTCTTTTCTATTCTTGATTATTTTGGAATAGTTTGAGAAGAATAGAAGTTATTTTTGCTTTGAATGCTTGGTAAAATTTACCTGTGAAGCCATCCTGTCCAGGGCTTTTGTATGCCAGAAGTTTTTGATTACTGCTTTGATTATGCTAGTTGTTATTAGTCTGTCCAAGCTTTCTACTTCTTTTTAATTCAGTTTTAGAAGACTGTATGTTTATAGAAATTTATCTACTTCACCGAGGTCTTCCAATTTCTTGGCGTATTATTGTTCGTGGTAATTTCTTACAATCCTTTTTTTCCATAATATCGTTTGTTACTTCTTTTTCCTTCCTGATTTTTATTTATTTGGGTCCTCTCTGTTTTTTTTTTTTTTTTTCTTGATGAGTCTGGTTAAAGGTTTGTCAATTTTGTTTATCTTTACAAACAACCAGCTCCTGGACTCACTGGTCCTTTGATTTTTTTTTTTTTTTTTCTTTTAATCTGTATGGCATTTCATTGTGCTGTGATCTTCATCATTTCTTTCCTTCTACTCACTCTGGGCTTTGTTTGCTGATGTTTCTCTAGTCCTTTTAGATGTAGGCTTAGGATGTTTATTTGAGACCTTTCTATCTTCTCCAGGTATGCCTTTCTTGCTCTGAATTTCTCTCTCAGAATTGTCTTCACTCTGTCCCATAGGTTTTGGGTCATTTGTATTCATTTATTTCCAGGACCTTTTTGATTTCTTCCTTGATCTCACTGTTAACCCACTCATTATTTAATAACATGTTATCCAGTCTCCATGTATTGGAATGTTTTTGAGTTTTTTCCTTGAGGTGATTTCTAGTTTCAAGCCGTTGTGGTCCAAGAAGATGCTTGATATGATTTCAATTTTCTTGAGTTTGTTGAGGCTTGTTTTGTGTCCTACCATGTGGTCTATCTTTGAAAATGTTCCAGGTACATTTGAAAAGAATATATGTTTTGCTTCTCTTGGGTGAAATGCTCTGTAATTATCAATTAAGTCTATTTTGTCTAGAGTATCATTCAGTGTCACAGTATCTTTGTTGATTTTTTATTCGGATAATCAAAGCATTGTTGACAGTGGGGTGTTAAAATCCCCTATGATGATTGTATTTCTATCTCCTTAAAGTCCTCCACAATTTTCCTTATGTATTTAGGTGCTCCTATGCTGGGTGTATATATTATTACAAGGGTTATAGCCTCTTATTGAACTATTCCTTTAAGTATTACGTAATGACTTTCTTTGTCTTTTGTTATGGCCTTTGTTTTGAAGTCTATTTTTTCTGACATAAGTTTTGCTACTCCAGCTTCTTTTCCATGTCCATGTGTTTGGAATATTTTTTCTATCCCTTCACTTTCAGCCTGTGTAGGTCTTTTGTTCTGAGGTTGATCATATTTTCTCATCCATTCAGCTATCCTATGTCTTTTGATTGAAGCATTTAATTCATTTACACTTAAGGTTATTATTGATAGCTATTTATTCATTGCCATTTTTCTCTTTTGTCTCTCTCTCTCTCTCTTCATCTTTTTAAAGCAGTCTCTTTAGCATGACTTGCAATGCTGGTTTGGTGGAGATGTACTCTTTTAGGTTTTATTTTTTGTTTTTCTGCGGGGAGAGGGAAGCTCTTCATTCCATCTTCTCTTTCAGATGAGAATCTTGCTTGGTAGAGTAGTCTTAGTTGCAGGTTCTTGCTTTTCATTACTTGGAATATTTTGTGCCATTCCTTTCTGGCTTGTAGTCTTTCTTTTAAGAAATCAGCTGATAGCTGATGGGGGCTCCCTTGTATGTTACTAGTTCTTTCTCCCTTGCTGCCTTTAACATTCTCTATTTGCCATTAAATTTTTCCATTTTAATTATGATGTGTTTTGAAGTGGGCTTCCTTGGGCTCATCTTTTTAGGACATGTTTTGTTTTTTGAACTTGTGCAATTTTTCTTTTACAAAATTAAGGACGTTTACTGTCATTATTTTTTCAAACAGGTAGTCTATACCTTGCTCCTTTTCTTCTCCTTTTGGAATCCCCGTGATGCTAATATTGTTATGTTTTCTGTTGTCCTGCAGCTCCCTGAAACTATCTTTGTTCTTTTGGAGTCTTTTTTCTTTTTATTGCTCTGACTGTTTTTACAACCTTGTCTTCCCACTCACTGATTCAATACTCTGTTCCATCCCTGTTTTTAATCCCTTCTAGTGTATTCTTCATTTCCAATATCATATTCTTCATTTCCTCCTGGTTCGTATTCATAGTTTCAATGTCCTTTTTCATGCTGATGTGCTTCCCACTAACTTCTTTGTAGTTCTCACTGAGTTCCTTTAGCATCCTTATATCCATTATTTTGAACACTATGTCTGATAAATTGCTTGCCTCACTTTTATTTAGTACTTTTTCTAGAGATTACTCCTTTCTTTTTGATTTGTGGTTGTTTCTTTGTCTCCCCTTCTTCCCTTGTATGTTACTCTTTTTGTTTGCTTCTGCATATTCGATTGATCTGCCTTGATTTCCTGTCTTCATGGGTGGCTTTCTGTGGTAGGAGTCCTATGGGGCTCAGTGGTGCAGTCTCCTTGAAGTCCTGAGCTGGATAGTCTATGGAGGACCTTTATGAAGCATATGTGTGCTCTCTTGTTGTAAGTGAGTTTTGGTTGTTATTGGCTCCTTCACTGATGGGCTTTTCCCTCTGGCTGGCTGAACGAGAGTCACAATCCATACCACATCTTACATGCTATTATACAGGAGCTTCCAGAACAAAATAAAACAATGCAGCAAACAACACCCACATCAGCAAATTCCCCTACCACTACCATGATATTAGGAGCCAATGAGCTAAGATTAATAAAAGTAGAAAGAGAATAAGAATATTATATGAAAGAAAAAATACGAGTTGACTATTGGAAAGAAAACTGTTTTGAGTGGGTAGGGAGAGGAGAAATAATAAGAGTAGGGAGTAGAAACAAGGCTAAGGAAAGGGGAAATATAATTTACATTGTAAACAAAATAGGGAGGGAATAGGGCAGATTGTACTAAGAAAAGGAAAAGTACAATATGAGGTATGGAGAAAAAATAGTGAAAAAATGGGAACCAAATTGAAAAAAAAAAAACAACCACTGCAGCAATATCCAGGACAAGGAGCAAAGATTAATACCTGTGGAAAGAGAATAATAATATTATAAGAAAAATGAAAGAAAAGAAAAACAGATTCTGAGATGTCTAAAGGAAAGAAAACTGATTTTGAAGAGATAGAGGGAGCAGAAATAATAAGCACAAGGGTTAGAAACTAGAGTAAGAAAGAAAGAAGATAAAATATAGAATGAAAATAAGAGAGGGCAGAAGGAAGGTGAAATGGAGTAGGACAGGGAAACAATACACATGAAATTTAAAATAAAAAATAAATAATGAACAATTACTGATAAATTTGAAGAAATGCAACGACAACCCCAGTATCAATGACAAACAAGCAAATATTAATAAAGATGGAATGATAATAAAGTTATTATAAGAAAGGGAGAAAGAGTGTGAAATGACTAATAATGGAAAGAAAGATGATTTTGAGGGGATGGAGGGAAGAGAAATAGAGTGAGGAACAGAAACAAGGCATAGACAGGGAAAAATAAAATTTAAAACAAAAATAAGAAAGAGAAGGATGAAGGCAAAATGGAGTAAGAAAGGGAAGAGTAAAATATAAGATTGGAATTAAAACTAAAATAAAAATGTAAAAATAATAATAAAAACATATATATATATAAAAATCAAAATAAACAATAAAAAGTAGTGAAGTAACAGGAACAAAATTGAAGACAAAGAAACAATGTTACCAAGCTATGCTGGAGAGAAAATAGTGCAAATGATGAAAAAGAGAGAAGTGGAATTCCTCTCAGCAGAGTTCAGTGTCGGTTGGCCCACTCGCTTCTCCTTCAGGATCCACCCCTGATGTCAGCGGGTGTCTCAGCCTAGCTTCAGGCAGCTTTTTCAAGGCCAAAAAATAGAGAACACTTCACAAATTTGCATATCATCCTTGTGCAGGGGCCATGCCTATCTTCTCTGTATCGTTCCAATTTTAGGGTAAGTGCTGGTGAAATGAGCACTAGAAACAAAAGTTTTAAAAAATTCCTTTTATATCTGTATACAACTACTGATTAAGCATGTAAATAAAACCTATATTGCTCCATCTATGATTAGAACTACAGATTTTACCTATATCACTAATTTTTAGCTCACTAATAATAATTTTAAAGGAAATGCCTACATCTAATTTTATGTTTCATAAGTGCACTGTTTCTTATTACTAGCCTTTAGGATAGCCCCTGATCAGTGCATAAACTTACAATGCCCAAGTCACTCTTAAGGGCTACTAATAATGAATATTATTTTTTTTGCCATTCAGCTCTTCCTGAAAATGCAGTTCTCAAAATTTGTATTCACTTAACTCAAATATTATCAGCTCCTAGGCTGCATATTGATCTTGAGGAAAGAATATTTTTTCAGGTTTCTCATTGGGATATATTTGCTTTTATTTTTCACTTAGAGAAAGCTTTGATTATGGCCAAGTCTCATTGCTACAGAAAGGAAATGATAGATTTCTTACCAACTAGAAAAGAATGAACTGTGCTTGCTAGGGAAGGGGAGCATTTTCAACAATCCAAGCAATAAAGAAGAAAATCAATGATTGACTGAAATTTGGCAGTCAGAAGCTCAAGGTGAAGACATCTCTGTTTTGTAGGCCTTCTCAGCATCTTTCCTCTTTTATTCTACTAAAAGCAGCCAAAATTCAGTTTAGGAAATTGGCACAACTGTATCATTTTATGAGCTTTATGGTCTTGGTAAGGCTTTAAATCAAGCTAAAACATGAATACTTAACACACATTGATGAATCAGACTCTCTGTGTTAAATGTTTCCATCCATTAAATATTAAGAGGATAACTTCAAGATTTAAAAAAGTCATCTATAATCTAGATGCTGTGAGCAGTAGAAGTGGTGCCATAGACTGAATTCTGTGTGCCCCCAAATTCATATACTAAAACCTAATGCCCAGTATGACAATATTAGGGAGTGGGGCCTTTGGGAGATGATTAGGGCACAAGGATGGAGGCTTCATGAGTGGGTTTAGTGCCCTTATAAAAGAGATCCCCACAGATCCCTTTTCCCTTCTGCTATGAGAGGACACAGCAAGAAGAGAGCCACATGGGAACCAGAAGGTGAGCCCTCACCAGACACTGCATCTTCTGACATCCTGATCTTGCACTTCCCAGCCTCCAGTTCTGTGAGAAATAACTGTTTTTTGTTAAGCCACCCAGTCCAAGGTATTTTTGTTATTGTTCTAGTAGTCTGAACAGACTAAAATAGGTAGATTAGTTATCATTTTGTAATTCACTACATACCTGGTTAGAGTTTTGTGAGTAAAAGTATAGTACAATATGAACTTAATTTTGTTTCTTGTCAAAGGTGTGAAGGTTTTTTTTTTTTTTTTTTTTTTTTTTCAATTGCCAGGAGATGGAGCCTCAAATTAAAAGCTGAAAGCTTGGGAGCACCTCTGGCATTGGGCCACCAAAGTTGGTTATATGGTCCTGGGCCCATTCTGTCACCCACACTGTCACATATGTGAGTGTAGCAATGCTCTGCTGTTAGGGGACAGAGGGAGGGATGTATGGAGAAAGATGGAGCTAGAGTAGAGGGAGAGTGTGACCAAAGGGATGTTTGAAAACTGTCTGTGGAACATGGTAAGGAGCAATGCAGGAACAAATGGAAGCTTTCAGAAATGATTGGTGCTGTTTGTCAAAACCTACAGATCTTTGGTTCTGAAGTTCTCTAATACTTTGGGTATTTATATACCAAGAAGGCCAGGATTTTTTCCCATTACATATGGCTTTTTGGTAAAAATTAATTTAATTTTTAAAAAAATTAAAAATCACCTCTGGCTATAGAAGCTTACCTTACTGTAACATTATAATTTATTTTTAAGAAATATGAAAATTATCAACAATGAGTATTATGATAGTTAACTACTTTACAACATGAAATTTCATAGGAAGCCAAAGTAACCTAAACAATGAAAAAAATAGAAATAAAACCCAGAAATTCTTAATCTCAATAAAGTCTAGAACTTCCAATAATATTCTGCCTGTGGATGATCAACTGTAGTTCCTCAGAGCACTTCTTGAATATTTAAAATGAGATTAAAAATCAGTCCCATTGCCTTACAGAGAAAGCTGGAAAAGACCCTGCAATTTTGGACATTAGCATGTTTTTCACTGGCAGTAAGACTTGACTGCTTCTTCTTTCCAAAAGTAGAGTGCCACAGAGCATGCCTCCCTGAGAAACAACTGTCCCAAGAAGTAGCATAACTCTATCCTAGAAACATCAACCCTGCATAAATCACTAAGTGGAAGACTTACAACTGTGTTTTTGTTTTTCAGTTCCACATCGTCCCTTACCTCAGTGTTCTTTAGAACTTACCACAGTTTATGGTTTGTTGCAAATGGTATGGGTAGCCTGCCAGAGTGACTTCCTCATTCCTCAGTTATGCATCCTCTGCTGCCAATAGGTTTTACACATTGTTTCAATTTTGGCTTTCAGCCTTTCCAACATCCTCACGAAGAAGGTGAAAATCAATAGTTATATTTGTAATTCTCTTTTTTTGTGCTTTTCCTTCTAAGTTGTCACCACTTGAGCTCCTCATGCTCCTGTATTTTACACAGTTCCACCATATTTTGTTGTGTTCTTCAGGTCTTAGACTCCTTCAGAAAAGGCCCTTTCTGGTCCAGCTGTGACACACCCCATGCTGTACTTCCTCCTCTCAAGGCACTTTTACATCTTGCAGCATTACCTTTCCATCTGGCAAATGACCCTTTATGATTTTTATTTATCAAGGATGGCATGCTCCATTGTTCAGAATATTTTATTTAATATATGTCTATTTTCCACATATATTAAAAATCATGCATATCTCTTCAAAATCAATTTTGGCATATAATGTATTTTTTGAGGAAACAAAAGCGTGAAACCTGAATAGGTTGGTTGTATGTTAAAGGTGTTAGGCCAATAAGGAATAAACACACTGATGGACAGAGTTCTGTCTGCTACACTCTCATTCATTGACCACCATTGTAGCTATAAAGTAAATTCAGTATGCTTCTGTAAAATAAACTTCATTATTCTCTCTTAAAACTTTAATCTAATGTTCAAAAAATTAAATATAGCTGTAACTAACAAGGATAAATATCCAACACCATTAAGGAAATATGTAAGTGAAGTAAAAATGAAAAAAAAAATGAATTAAAATATCAGAAATAGATTGTCAAATAATTTCCATTGTTATACAGACTGTTAGATGACAGACTGCTAGGTCACTGTGGGTTTTTCTTCCCTTAAAAGACATTAGAGAGAATGCTTTGGAATTAAGTTCTCCATTCATTAGTTCTGTCATTCTAGCCACAGCAATGAAGAAGCGCTCGTTATCTTACTAAGGGCAGTGTGAATACCTTAGGTTTGAGTTCCACTTCTTTGCTGTTTGCTAACTTTTCCCTTTAGTCCTACTATTTAACTTTCCCATTACCTAGTTCTTCAAGGGAAGAATTAGAGGATTTGCTATTCTAGTTTTAAATCTCCCTGATGACATGATTTTGCCACATTTGTTTTTCTATTTCTTCTCCCCTATCCCTAATTCTTTTAACATCTCTGGTTCCTTCTAACCTATAAATTAACTTTGTTATTATTCTTCAAATTTATACAATTTTATGAGTTTAAAATAAAAAGAGCATATCATTGCGTGTATCCTCATGTGTAGAGGAAACCCACTTTCAACAGGTGTGCCAGTGACTGCCACGTAGTTCATAAGAAGCGAATAATAGGTGTCGGTCACCTAATTCGCCTGCTTATTTTCCATATTTAGAGAGTGAGGCTCATATTGATGAAAGTTTTTATCTAATTGGTAGAGCATAGAGAATAGATTCCCTGGCCCACTATATACATTTCTTATATTTTTTTGCTGCACATTTTTCCTTCTTTTAAAAATTTCCTTCAATTTGTTAAGTTCATTATGTGTGTTTTGTTTTTGTTTTTCTTTGCTGGTTTTAAACATGTATTCTACTTTCAGATTAGTGGTCAACTCATTATGAACTATGACCTAAGTCATTTTTCCTACCAGATTTATGAAATATTTTTGTTTTTCTTCCCTAGTATTCAACTACACCACTGCCTTTATTGAATTATGTTCTGTAGCTGATTATTTAATTATTCAATGTGATTTCTTCCGATTGTTTTTTTTTTTTTTACCTTAATCATTCAGAGACTCAGTTTCCTCATCTACAAAATAAGTGACTTTGCATAGGTAACTCCTAAGGCACCTTTTACCTTCAAAAAATCATTTTCCAAGTTGTCACCAAATGAGTATTTGGCTCCTTAATGCCACTTTCAGATTTAAAGAATATGTTTTGTGTTTTATTATCCAGACATTTGATGACAAGATACACCAGTCCCAGGCCCCGGATCAGCCCTTTCAGGAGGCCATCGGTCGCATTCTCCTGACTTGACATCAATGTGTAGATCACATCCTGTTTCCCATTATATTTTCTGTAAAGGTTTTCAGTTTGGGGAATGTTTGTGGATGTTTTACAAAATTTCTGGGATGGGTTTATTTTATTTGGGGATTTTTACTTTTAAAAATCTTGCTTCTTCAAACTGAACCTCTTCAAGGTCATTTTACATATTATTTTCCAAAACTTTAAAAAGATGAAAATGTTAGATCAGTTTAATTCAGATTAATATTCTATTAATTCTAGGAATGCCAAATGTATCTAGCACTTAAGACTGAAAGACAAATGGACTATAATTATTGGCAGAGATTTACAAAGCTTCATTTAGCTTTATTTTGCCTCCTAGGGACCTTAGTGGAATTAACCAAATAAGATGTTTAAGTTCCATAATTTTTTTAACAAATTAATATAAAATCTGGAAAAGTAAAATATAACATCATTTCCAATCATTTCATTTAGCCTTGTTATAAACTACAATATCAAACTTGTCTGCAGTTCTTTCAAGATATTTACTTAATTAGTTCAAATCTGTTTTGCTCCTTCTGTAAAATGCCTTTGAATATCATGTGCTTTTCTGCTTCCAGGATTTGGTTTCTGTCGTCTCTAGAAAGAAATTATGATTTTACCTTTGCCAGCAGAGGGCACATACATATAACCTTCTTTGGGTCTTTAATCTACAAAAAAGACAGTAAAAGAAAAGCCACATTTGAGGTTTTATAATATACCACCTTAATGAAATACTGTCTAATTTAAGAAAGAAAACAACACTGGAAGATTTTCTCTTCAAATATAATACTTCAGTTCAAGGCTTAGATTGGATTTTAAAAATATACTAGTAAAAGAAAATTAAAAATGATTGTGGTAGGAGGAGACTCAAGGTTCTGGACAAAAGAAGCAAAAGCACTCAGGGTATGAGGCTGTTTCTGTTCGTAAGGAGTTATTTTTTTCTGAAGAGTCTTTTCCAGTAAAGCCCAATTCCAATTGTAGACCCACTGTGCTGTTTGTGACAACAAACATATCTGAAAATCTCAAGCAATTAAAAATTTTGACAGTTCTAAAATTGGCATTTATGTGTAATATGAGTTAAAATCTATTTATGTAATTATAAGTAATTATTCATTATTGATTTCTACTCCTTTTTGGTTAACACAGAGAATCTATACAGTCTTAAAACATTAAATCTGTATGACAGCTAGGAACTGCAGTGTTGAGTTGAGAAAAAGAGGAGAGGGAAACTGTGAGAACACAGAATAACCAGGGAGGTTGCACACCTCACAAGGGAGCAGACTGCACATGCTGCACAGGCCCATGGCCTTCCTTTCCTACTCAGCGGACAAACATCAGGCTCGAAACAATGTTTCTCTGGTACCACAGTTTGCATTTCCTCTCTTTGTCCTCCTCTTTTTCTTCTTCTTTTTCTTTCTTCATTTATTAAATAGGATTATAGTATCATAGCTTGCTGAACTTATAGCTAATACCTTAGGTGTATTTTATTTTACTGTAAAACGTTTCCAGTATCATTGAAAATTAATGTGATAATTCTATGGCATGCACTGAGCAACAAGGCCTAAAGCAGGAGATATAGGATTAGGACTCAGGGGTCCTAATTTTTTCAAATTTATATTAAGAAACTGTACAAAACAATCACCCTTTTAACATTTCTGTTTATTTCATTTCCCAAAATAAAAGAACAAAACAACAGTAGACAAACCAGGTTCATATTTCTACAGCCTAGTTTAAATTGGTTGTGTGATACAAATTTTTAAAAATGGATAGTACTCTGGCTTATACAGATACTTTCAAAAGTGCAGCAGTTGACTTCCCCTTAGGAATAAGGAAGTAGAAAGAAACTTGTGGTTCCTTAAGGTATGTATGTGCTGGGGTTTTCCACTGTCTGATTCATCCTGAAATAAAGAAAGAAAAATAGAAAGTAAACATTTATTACTACACTAATTAAATGAATGCCATCTTCATTTTTACCATTAAATTTATTTTTTAAATTATCATTGTCCTTGTATTCTATTTGACCCTTCAGTTTGTTTGAACCAAAAACCTGAAATGGATAAATCAAGTCAATTAGTACATTCAGCTGAAAGAGCTGAAGTAAAGAATACTTTCCTTAGTTGCCTAGGCAGCTTTTCTATTATTCATATTATTTTGAGGTTTTGCTCACCTTCGAAGAAAGTGGATAATAAAGATATATATTTATTTCTGTCCTATTACAAATCAGCTTTGTTGCAAACTAAACCTGTTACACTGAAGCGATTATTCAGTAGCATCTATGTTAATGATTTTGTGTTAATGATTAAACAGCCCAAATATATGTTATAATCACAATGTAATAAAAATCTTTACAAGAGATAAAATGAATAAATGAGATCAGCTTTCTACTTTCCTTCCTAAACTCAGTATTTATTTACTAGTATTTACTAAAATTTCAGCCTTAATGTCCTCCAGAGTACATGGCATTCACACAAAAAAGGAAGTGCTGCATCCATTGCAACAGTTTTTTTTAACTAATTTATGAGAGTTAAAGAAATGAAGGTGGTTGAAGGCAGGGAGAGACAGAGTGGAGGTCCCCAGGTTTAGGGGAACTTCCCGATGGCCACCAGAAGGCTGCAGGTTGGTGGAGCCCTAAGAGATGGAGAGTATGTCTTGGTTTGACAGAAGGGTGTTTTTAGTAGTGATGACGGGAGGTATGATGACAGAGTCTAATTAGGTGGTTGCTAGCAGATTGGAAACAAAAGGAAGATCATATCTACTCAGCAGCTAAAATGTGCTAATACCAAATTAGATGCTTAGTCAATATAACCACCTCTGCATGTGATAAATGCTTATACTTCAGAGAAGCAGTTAATTATCTCTTTTTAATTTACCAGCCTCCACTCAAAACCCAACTTTAGCCATAAATTTAATACCATATTTGAGGAAGATGTGTTTTTCCCCTTTTATGAAACAGAATCAATTTAGTTCTCCCTCAGAGAATGACATTTAATCACCCCTGTGTTATTAGGCTTATGATTGGGATTATGATTATCATTCTTATTTGCCTCGCAGGCTTTGTGCTTTCAAAGTCTTTACAGCAAATCTCACACCTAAGCAGAAAGGTCCACTTCCGCCAATCTCCACCAGTTCTCTCACGGCCTTTCCTAAGTGAGTCCTGAAGAAATTTTTTAATGCTTCTTTTGTATGCATGGTTTTAAATCACTTATATTCTTTACAGAGTAGATGTAGACCACATAAAAACTCATTTTAATTTTTAATTATATATCCAAGTCAACCTTATATATTTGATATCTAGAAATAACACTTTGGTCAAGATTATTAGTTATTTTGATATCCTTGTGACTTGCTTAAATTTTTTAAAATGACAGAAGTTATCTAAAGAGGATAAATAATATTTTCTGATGAATTTATATATATCTTCTTTTATGGAAATCCAGAGACTTTACAAGTAATAACAATATCAATATTCTAAGGTCCTTATTCAGTTTATCACTGTTGAAAAAATAATGTGCCCAATTAAGCATAGAGGACAATGTATCACAAAATTTTGTTGGTAAGAACACTTTCTTGGATACTCTAGGTATATTTTTAATTTTTAATGCAACAATTTAATTAATATTTATTTCATCACCTACAATGACTGTAGTAGTGAAATTAGGCATTTGGGAATATTAATATCTCAGTATCAAGCTCTTTCCCTTTCTAAACATTCTGCTACATATTTTACTTATATCTCATTTTTTCCTCAAATAACTCCACAAGATAAGTATTACTAATCTTGCTATTTATTGATAAGGAAATTGAGATACAGAAAAGGTAACTGATTTACTCAAGGTCACAGACTTATAAATGATTTACTCAAATTTGGACACAAGATGAATAAAGGCTTTACTCTCTATAGTTTTAAAAATGGACCTACTCTCTTCCCTTATCTATCCAGATTCAGTGGAAAAGAATTTTCCTATTTCTGCTTTCTTACACTTAAAATTATACCAAATCAAAGTTGAACCAAATCCAAACACAAAACCTGAAACAGCTTTACTGCTAATGTAATTTAATTGTTTATACTACTTTCTTTAATACTTGGTTTAAACAATCAATTACTTGTTCTGAAAAGAAGACACAAAACACAAACACATGCCATGTTATGTGGATAATGTAACAGAAAGCAAAAGTTTACATTAGCAAGAACCAAGACCAGCTACATTAATTGGGGTGCCCTATGCAAAATGAAAATATGGAGTTCCTTGTTCAAAATTATTAGGAATAGCGTTGAAATGCAGACATTCAGTATTAAACCAAATGACTCCACAGGTCACATGCCTGTGAAGCCAGCCCTGCAGGAAACCAGAATCAATCACTGAAACTGATATCTTCCTATTGCATTATTTACACCTGCACTTCTTTCAGCCACAAAGTGACCTGTGAGCCAGAGAGAGAGAGAGAGAAAGAGAGAGAGAGAGAGAGATTCCTAGAAACACAGAGGCCATGAGGTTTTAAGTTTTTTAAAAAAAAAACTTAAATGGTTTTGCCATTCCAAGTAACCTCTTTCATTTTCTTACTTCCATGTTTTTGTCCTCAAAATTTTTCTTGAAAATAAAAATAGAGATTTCAAAGGGCTATGACTACTATAGACACCAAATCTTGTTTCTGAGCTAAGCTTTCCTGCCCCAATAGGATTAAGTTGATCTCTAATACCTCTGTTGGAATATCACACATTTAGTATGCATTGCAAGGAAGAATAAGCAAAATGACTTCTAAGATCCTCATTATAGTCATAAGACTCTGTGTCTCTAAAAAAGTAGCATGCTAACTGCCTGAGATGACAACTGAGAATAGCACTCCTGTGACAAAAAGATGCAGAACATGTGGTAATGTCCTTGATTCTAGAGTTTGAGTGAAAAGATAGACTATTTCCCAATTTCCTCCAAATTAGGGAGAGAAGATACAGATAAAAACATCCCAGTTATTGCTGACAAAACCAAAGAAATGTGCTTTGACCTGCTGTTTGTACTCCTGGCCCGAATTAAGACAACACTCCCAGTCATTTTCCCCTTCCTGTATTCTTATCATGCACATTTTGCATTTTTTGTAGTGACTCCCCACTCCTCGAATATTCTGTTCCATTTTTTCAGTTTTTGCTTTTCAGTTTTACAAGCTTCTGTTAACATATTCTCAAGTGCAGAGTCCTTCCACAGCATGTTCAATGTAGTAATGAGCCCAATAAAGACATTCTTCATTTCCGTTACTGTTTTTATCCTGAGCATTTCTTTCTGACTCTTATAACTTTTATCCCTCTTATATTACCTATCTATTCTTGCATGTTTTCTACTTTGCTTATATGGGCTCTTAGCATATTAATTATAGATTTTTTTTAAATTACTGGTCTGACAATTCCACCATTTCTGCCATATCTGATTTTGGTTCTGATGTTTGCTTAGTTTATTCGAACTGTTTTTTTTTTTTTTTTTTTTTTTTTTTTTTTTTTTTTTTTTTTTTTTTTTTTTTTTTCTTTAGAGTGGACCTTGTAACTTTTTCCTGATGTCTAGAAATCATATATCATATGCTGGGTAAAAGGAACTGTAGTAAGTAGGCCTTAGGTGATGTGGTGGCAATGAATGGGGAGAGGAAGCATTCTGTACTCCTATGATTAGTTTGTAGTCTTTTAGTTAGCCTATGGCTCTGGTCTGTAGCTTCACAAATGCTTCTCTGTATTTTTTCACCCACTGAGGTAGGGCAGGATAATTAATTTAACTCTAGCCTCGAAGTGTTATGATTTTTTTTCTCCAGTTGATTGTCATGTGCATTTTTCTAATTTGCTCTGTATTAGATTTATTGCATCAATCAAATATATCCTATATGCCAATGTGGAGGTCTAAAATGTTTTCTCCTAGTTTTTTTTTAAACTGATTTTCTTTAACCAGATAATCAAATGCATGTTTCTAATTAATTCTAGAGTATATTGGTTAAATCATTTTTAATAATTTTTATTAAAAGACTATATGGTTATGATTTCTAAGGTTTCTTTTCCCAACAATTTAATAAACATTTTTAGTTTATGCTCAGATTCCAGTTAAATGTGCTAAAACAACAAAGAACAGTATGTCTATCTATATTTAGATACATATTAATAATTTTTTAAAAAACCTAAAACAGAATTAATGAATATTTATCAAGATATTATCTGAATTATACATTAAAATAAACAATAATTTACATGATACAGTTTATATTTAACCTAAAAATAAAACCTTATTGTAAGGTTATTAGTATTCCACTGAGAAAATAATGCCAATCAGCCACAAAATGGGGCAATACAGAGCTTTATCGGGGGTTGCGCACCCGGGCAAGGTTCTCCGGTCCACAGGTTGGGGGACGAGGAAGTCACGCCCGAGCCTAAGAGGGGAAAGAATTTTATACATGCGGTCAACGTATCATTGGTCAGTCCCCTTTAGGTGTGAGTTGCCATGTTTTTTCCCCGCTGCTCCAATCATCTTCATCTGACGTCAGCCAGTTTATTGCTGGCTTCAGCCCCTGGTGGCCATCTTATCTCACCACTTTATCGCTACCTGCAGTGTTACCCTGGGCTCGGCGAGGGTGATGGGGGTCTTCGAGTCCGGGCCGCGTCAGTCATCCAGATGTCCAAGAAGCTCCGCTGTGGCTGGAGAGGAGTCCTCGCCATGGGCGGCTGGTCCCCTATGTGGAGGCGCCAGGGACAAGCCCTTAAGGGGACACACATCTCTCCAATGGCCAAGCGGCCAGCAGTCAGGGCAGGGCTTTCTCCACGGCCGTGGCTGCGGGCATTGGCGAGCCCAGTGCCTGTCCTTACCGCATTTGAAGCAGGCTCCAGGTGGAGTTTTCTGGGCTCGGACTTAAGCTTAGTCTCAGTGCTGATGTTTTCTGCCCGCCGCAGGGCTGCTACGATAGCCTGGGTCTGCAAAGCTACCTTCTGCTGTAGGTGCGCCTGATGAGCGGCCTCAGCCTCTGCCTCCTGGTTATTGAAGACTTTAAATGCCATGTTTACCAGACCTCAGATGGGAGTTTGTGGCCCGTCTTCAGCCTTTTTGAGTTTTCTCCTTATGTCTGGAGCTGACTGGGAAATAAAATGTGTTGCCAAAACAGTAGCTCCAGCATTGGAGGATGGGTCTAGCCGGGTATGGAGTACCATTGCCTCCGTTAATCTACTAAGAAACAGAGCTGGATTTTCCCCAGGGCCCTGAGTAACTTCTCGGAGCTTATCATAGTTTACCTCTTTCTGGGCCGATTGGTGCAGGCCCGCTATTAGGCACTCAACCATCTGGTCGCGGCGTCTCCGCCCCGCCTGTCCGCTTGATAGTCCCAGTCTGGCTCTGTCTCAGGCACTGCTTCCACCCCTACTGGCGTACGAGGGTTGGTAGCATGGACCTGATCCGCATGAGTCCGGGCTGCAGTTCAGACGTGATCTCGTTCATCCGGGGTCATGGTGGACATTATTATAATATGAAAATCATGCCAGGTAAGGTCATAGGCCTGAACCAGGTATTGGAATTCTTTGATAAAGTTAGTGGGATTAGTGGAGAAGGAGCCCAGACGTTTCTCAATAGAGGAAAGGTCAGTCAGGGAAAAGGGAATGTGGACCCGAACGACAC